>PNEQ01042250.1:21909-72562 GCA_003012365.1 Medauroidea extradentata | reverse complement strand
TTTTTTTTTTTTTTTTTTTGCAAATTAACTTCGAGAAACCTACAATTCTGAACGGATGCTTTTACGCTGAATTATATGCTCTTTAAGTAGCAATTTAGTACGAGCGCGAAAAATTAAACTAAGAACTGCTACGTGATAAGCAAAACATAACAACTTGGCAATATATACCTTTTACTTATATCCAGCACGGGTTTTGCAACATGGATATAATAACTGGGTTGTGTTTTGGACTAGCATGGACTTTGTTATTCAACTGAGTTTAATTTGAAACAAGGTACACGATCTCTGTGTATTGTTCTGAGTGCTTGTAAAACTAGATAGCCTACCAATTTCTGAAATCCAATTCAAAACAGAACTTATTAAAATTTAAATACAGAAAATAGTCTGCTAGTGATTAGCTTTGCTAATGATGAAATGCAGTTCACATGCGCTTTGCCCTTCTGTTGAGCAGGAAGTAAAGCAAGTGATTAATGAGGACTGCATTATAAATATCGCCTCAAAATTATAAAAAAAAAAAAAAAAAAAGGGAGGCGTTTCAACACAAAAGACGAACTACGTTAGGCAAAGAATTTTATGTAACGTATAGTGAATTATCGGAAACTTGCCATAGTCGTAGCAAGTATTTCCCATATCCTATCAGATAAATATTCGTTTGGAGTGCATTAAACAAACATACAAACGACGAAACCTGCTGAAAGTATTTCAAAGTTAAAGAGTAATTCGTTGACAACGCAAGTAGACGTAGGAGTTTTCATCAACCATCATTGTAAATTAAATGAACTATAATATTGCCACATAGATATGGTTTGCCCTATACAAGAGTAAACAGCTGCTTGGATCAGTCCAAAATGATTTACTTAGTCAGCGAAGCTTTCTTGTAGCTATAATGCTGCACGAGATAGTTAAGGAGTTACTACTGATGTTATTTGATGAGTATTCTGACAGAAAGATGTCACGGCAAAACGCGCAACATTTTCCATAAAATAATCTGGCATTATTGAAAATCAATATTCTTTACAATTTAGAAAATGTTTTTTGAGATATACTATGTTTGGTAGGCATACAGGATATTATAATAACTTTCTTATAAGGCCTTTGCAAACATCAACTCCTCTTTCGCGGGTAACAAATATGCGGCTAAATTGATGCACACTAGGTTTAAAGGCATTGGTGCGTGGAAAACAGTAAATTGTTAAACTGTACATGCTGCTTTTTAGAGTGGGAACTGTGGCTACCTGCAAAAGGTTACATATCCTGATAACAAAACTGGTAGTTGCAGCTGCATTGATGAAGCATTTGTGAGGAATTTTGAAGTTCGCGCAAACTTTCAGAACGCCGCGCCGGTTGGTGAAGATGTGGTTAATGTGATATAAGTAGGGATTGGAAAATTTCGCGAATTCAATTACCTGTATGCTAGAATCCATTGTAGTGCGTATACTCAAGGCCCATCTATTCGTTCATTGTCTGTTGTTCCACTGAGTAGCAGGTAGTGGACAAATAGTCGGGGCTTGAGTATGTGTAGTACAGTGGATTCCAGCCTACAGGTCATTGAATTCGCAAAATTTCCCCGTCCCTAGATATAAGTGAGAAAGAGAATGAAAATTAAATCTTTACTTTGTGATTTGAAATACTTAAATACTAATTTGACCAATCAGTACTAGCCTAGAGTGAAACGATGGTCTCTATCACAAATGTTCATTTCAGTACGAAACATTGTTTCACTCTAAGCAATTACTGATTGGTCAAGCCTGTAATGTAAGTACTTGAAGTCATAAAGTAAAGCTTTAAATGTCATTATCTTCCTTACTTATATTATAATGTCACATAAAACACATGGAGGCGTTCTGAAAGTTTGCGTGAATTTCAAAATTCCTCCTAAACGTTTCGTGAATGCAGCTGCAACTACTAGTTTTGTTGTCAGGGCACGTAACTTAATGTAGGTAACCATAGTGGTCCATCCAAAAGTTACGATGCACATTTTAAGAATTGTTCTATTTTACATTCACCAATGCCCGCAAGTTTTTTGTATTCAGAATAATGCGGGTCAGGTGATAGTGAAGGGAGTAGTGGAATTGGAGAAACGTGAAGTGCATTAGGTGAAAAAAAACCTTAGTTCTTTTAGTTGTTGACAGTCTATCTATGTTTGTTGCAGTTGTTTAGAAAAAATCTCTATGCATTTACTAACAAGCCGTAGAAAAACGACTAATTGTTACTGTTTTAAAACACTAGGGAAAAGTCACTCACTCACAATGTTGCATGTTTTCATTATTAGCATGGCATTGACATGTGTGTTATTTTCAGTGCGATGCGACTAAGATAGTTTCGTTAAAATAGAACTATCGCAACTAGCTGTAATCAATCCCAAGCACTTTTAGGGAGGCCCCTAAATTTAAATTTTTGGACTCGGTCAGACGACTGAAATACCTAGTGCTCAGGGTACCTTGACGACCATCAACCCTGGATCTTCTGCTTATAGTTAAATTACAACTACGCTTACACGAAATGCAATAGTCGGTTGTGATTGGTTGAATATTAACCATGAAATAGTAATTTGGGATCTGGTGGATGAATTTTTTCGGTCTCGGGTTATACTTTGCAGCGCATGACACTAGTTTTACATCTCGACTCTGGTCACATATAGATTATCTTACTGCATCAATTACTTTAAGTCAGTTTAAGTTCTGTGTTTGTGAAATACGTAACTTGGCTTCCTGACAGATACATTTGCCGTCCTGTGATGTTTTTTACACGGATAAATAATTCAAAATGGCATCCCAAGAACCATGCTGTACCCGTGAATGAAACAAAAGTTCTCTTACATTGCAGTGCGCAGCTAGTATTAGCCGAAGGTCGAATGTAGGAGAAAAAACGTTGCTATTCTTGTGAGCGGGGGAAAATAAAGCTGCTGTCAAAGAGGTGACTCTGAACTTACTAGTAAGAAGACAGAAGATAAAAACTACACAACCAAGGTCTCATACACATTCTTATAACAACAGCTATGGCGCAAGATGCACTGACGTAGCAGCCAGCCACATACGCAACGAAGTGAAGACCCCACAGAGCTTCCATTGTTCAAATGATAGGTAGAGAAAATTACCGCAGATATACAACTAAGGCTAATTCTACTACAGGTTAGAAAGACCAATTTAAAAGTTTGGCGCAGGGAAAACTGAACGCTAGTATCTCTAATGGGTGCAAACACTGACAATCACAGAGCTTTCCTGAATTTTAAGTTACATAAAGTTGATAATCTAAAAAGGGAAATTGGTTTATTTTCACTTTAAAATTAATTTAAATTACTCCTGTCATTTCCGAGCCTATTTAAAATTAATTTTACTACAGTTTCGTATTTTTATGATTCACATGCGATTGCAGCGAAACTAGCGGCAGAAATTTTCCTTGTGCCAAACTCTCCCATAAGAAAACACATTTTCTTTCTAACCTGTAGTAGAACTAACCTTGATATAACAAACATTTTTTGGGACCAACCAGCGAAGTTTCATAGTTCGACAATTTTTTGTTTTATCCAAGTATGTTTCACATTCTCTCAAGTAACTTCACAACCTCGGTGGAGGTATTACGAAGGAAAGGTAAGGGAATCCCCCAGCGCCCGTATCAAGGGATCATTCTGAATTCACCTGGAGAGATTTATGACAAGTCTGGAAAACCGATATTAGTATGGCCTAGAACGGTAATCAAACCCAGGTCCTCCCGAATGCCCCACCCCACTCGGTGTTTCAACAAGAGCGGAGTGTGCACTACATATAGACACTGCAAGACCAGAATTATCGAATAAGATATTAATGTGACATTCACAAGGAGAATCACTTAAAGAGTTTGGGAGTTCATTTATTTTGCATAATTCTGCAGAGTTATTTTTTTATCAGGCCAGTATCGTGAGTTTTAAATGTTTGTTGCAATGGGAGTTTAATACAATTAGAATTTATTGGTATATGGACACACGCCATTGCTCATGTTTTGCTGCTCATGGTTGTGTTGAATGACAAAGTATAAAAAAGAACAAAAACACACACAAAAACAGAGAAAAAAGTAATCCCAGAGCAATCGTCAGTTTTTTTCCAATTTGACAAATAATATTAAGGTTAGAATTTAGTCGAATATCGACACAACACACAGACACAAAAGACAGACACAAAAAAAACGAATTTCCAAAATTAAAAATAGATGAAAGTAGACAAAAACAGTGAACAGTGGACAAACAAAGGTCAAGAGACAACAAAAGTTAAAAACAAAGAAAAAATGCAACGTTTCGGGAAGTGCGATCTATTCCCATCTTCAGACTGAGATACAGTTGGTCGGAACACCATAATGCGAATGAAGTTCTCTGGAAAATTGGGGTATCGTGATAAACTAAGCAGGAAAATATCGAACATTGTGTTTTCAGCTGAGAGCAATGCTTGAGACCAGGTTATAACAGAAAATTAGCGACATTATTACAGAACGGCTGCTTTAAGTGTAGAAGTGATCGCACTTGCTGTCGCTGGTATTTGCTAGTTACGCATTATAGGAAATTGCTAGAACAGTATAGTATACTGGCATTAATACGCTATAAAAATCACAAAACGTTATTTAAGAGACCATGGTACAGAAATTATCGCATAGAACTTTGTATAATTCGCATAAATCCGAAAGTCTGCATGAATAGAATTATTAATTAAATAAAAATTATTTTTAATACACAGTGGTTTTAAAACTGACTGAAAAGTGTAGGCCCTAACATAATTTCAGTTATGAAAATAATTTTAGAATAAAAAAAAAACGAGAGGTGCGTGCAATAGATAAGTGATGTAGACTATTATTTTATTTCACTGTAGATGTTATGAATTCTCTAAACGACAGCTACTGTCTACACTCCTTAATATTATTGAATGCTACCCGCCTTACTTTTTAAATTTTACAAGTATTTATACAGCTATTAAAAATTATCTCACAAATTTTGAGGATAATCTGTATGTCATTAGGAATCTGTATTGGGCTAGTATAAATTATTATATACTTATCAGTCCGTTAAAAAAAAAGTATATTAAAGTTTATTTATTGAAATAATGATTTTCTCCTTTAGTATTGTGTGTGTGTGTGTGTGTGAAATTTTGCAATCGATTATAAACAATTACAATTTGTACCGAACAGGCAAACAGCCAGTCAATAAAATGCGGTAAATAATAGTAATCCTAGAAGAGAGTATTTGTCATATTTATGAGCAAATATTTTGTAGCGTGTTTTTATCGTAATTATTTGCACTGGGGTTGAATTTACAAAATTGGGAAGTCATAAATAGTTCGCCAGAAACGCGTCAACTAACAACATGCTTGTTCAAAGATCTTGCAAAGATTTATGTATAAGTGATTGGTGGTTACTTCATTTCGTGGCCTAACGTGTGACGATTTGGAAAAAAAATAAAACAAAAATATATGACGGTTTTAAATGAAGACCGTTATTTAATTAACGTAGACGACAACAATAATTAAGCTACAGGATGAACTGCATTTAATGTCTTTATATAGATATGTCCAGTTCACGACAGTGTCACCGCAAAGGAAGACTTTCCAAGAGATGGTAACAGCACACACAAACGGGGTTGTGGTTTCCCCAGTGACGGGTGTGTTGTCCTTCGCAGCGAAACTGGATACATAGGCCTAATTACGCCACGAGTACACTCCATCTTCAACGCCAACTTCATTGCGCGGCAGCTGCCGAGCGCTTAAACTACTGCACAGCTACCAAAACCCTTAACCGCGAAGTGTCTTGGAGCCCTGGATATTACGGCATTAATCCCACGTTTCGACTGTTTGCCGGCGAACCCTTGAGGGAGGATTTGGCTGCCAAGAGGAAGTAGGGGAGGATGGTTAAGGGGGTTTGCGTTTCTCCCTTTCCTTAGTCACGAACGGGATTAAGCGTCTTTCCTCCCCCCTTCTCGCAGGGCGCTAAGTTCAGAAGTTAGGCCCGGTGTGTGTGCACAAAGGACTTATCCGGCTGCATAACTTCCAGCAGGAGATTCACCTCCCCGCTACACAACGAGAGTTGACAGCCCTATACTTCCTACCCAACCAACTCTCTCCATCCTATTTTAACCAACACTGTCTGCACGCTTCATTCCTCCATAGCAGAGTTCTTAGTACGGTTCTGCTCCACTGCGTTCAACTAATTTCCCCCAACGCATTCATACGTTTGTTTTACCATGTTTGTTTCAGTTTCAATCGCGAGAAGCTTTCATACTGTATTTTTAGGTAAAGTAAGGTAATTCCGTAGCATAGGTGATTTTTTGGTTCTTTGGAGACGCCATGAATATACCTCTTGAGCAGAGACTGTACGAATTAAGGAGGTTAACTTAAGATTCACCTGAATGACCAAACATTTTAGGGTCTTTTCTACTCAATATGTATATTCGTTGTAGCGACTATGTTACGAACTTACGTACCCTACCAGTTAAAAAAATCTCTTACATGATCGAAAACTTACCAGGACCCTAGTCTAACGAGTAGGGGATTGAATTGGAAATCCCTTAAGGAAAACCTAGTTCAGTGCGAAGGGCTGATTGGACACATTACTTTGATGATGCGAGACAGGCACACTTTGTTACGTGTAACTGTTGTAAACGTTGACACTTCTCGAGGACAGTTACTTCGTAAGTGTTGTAGATGTTTGATGCTACATCAGTCGAAAATAATTTGGTTCTAAAATTAACCTGAGATGTCCATTCCGCCGTATGTAAGGGAATTTTTCACGAAACAGGCTAATTACTTTATCGAAACTATTATCATTTCACTATTTTGCGTATGACAGTCAATATATGTCTAATAGTCTTTATGTGAGATGCTTGTCTCAGCAGATATGAAAGAATTAAGGTTTAAACGTTTTATGACATTAAGAATTACTAGAGCTTGAGGATTCTCATTTATTTAATGCCACTTTACGAAGAATATAAATTCTGTAAATCATGCAATTAGAGTTATAATTATTTTGTTATAATCGTGCCCATGCACTGTATTTGAATTCCTTTTGTGTGTTTAACTGTTTAATTGGTAACAAGATATTTTGTAAGTTCCAAAAATTTGCTGGCTATAATAATATATACTAAATAATTTAACGTAACAATAGTTACGTTACTCGTTATACACGGTTGGAAGCGAACTGTCGATTACAGTTCTGTGTATTTTTCGTATTAAACGCAACAATACTGAAATAAAACCAAATAAATTCGACATATTTATGTTTTCTCATATGATAAACAAACCTTTTTTATTGACCAATATACGTTCAAACCGGCTGCACAATTAACTTACACGCGCAAAACATCAAATGTGTCCAGAGAGGTTCAACATTTCCCATCATTAGATCTTACGCGCAGAAAGATACGAATAGGTAGTAAATAGAAATTCAGCAGAGCTTTTTTGAGTGCTTACTTTATTCCGAACCGCCTATAACTACTTTTAAGATGCACTGCAGTGCGCGAGGAAACGGACCATCTGCTGCGTATTCGAACGTAATACTTAGCGTAAGGAATAGCATCAGTATGTACGCGCTTCGAGGAACTTTCAATCCTTTTAAGAGGGAGTGTTAGACAAATTTATTGTATTTTCAGTTTTTGAGTCATAACTAGGGACCCCTGTTTTTCGCGAAAAGAATTTTGCCTCACTTTGTTTCGTTGCCTTATGTCCACACCTGCAGTTCTTCATCGTGGTCAGTGATTGGATATTTTAACTCTCTCGAGCCTTGGGATTATTTCGGCAAATCACAGACGTGTGTTTATGCAGGAACGGTATTTTAATTGGCTCAGTCAAATGATGCACGACTCTTCACATAGACATGCTGCCAATATCCAATAAGCAATATTGCAGATGTGTACGTAAGTCACTGAAACAAAGTGCGGCGAAATTCTTTTCGCGAAAAACAGGGGTCCCTAGTCATAACATAAATTGTATTATCAAAATTTTCTTTTCGACAAAGCATAGGTAGAGAAGGTGATTTATCGGGAGAATGTTTTCTGCCAGCGTATTCTGCAAATTAGTGTAGCGTCCTGCGTCATGTATTATTGGCCGGTGGTTATGCGGCACAGTCTAGTTGTTTACAGACGAATCATAGACGTCCAGTAGTAGTGCACCAGAGATATCATTGGGCCAGTCAAATAGGGACTCGCCAGTAACGAAATACAAGCGTCAGAAATGAATACATTAAAGCCTCGCAAACAGTCAACTTTTCCCGCTATAAATCACCTTCTCTAAGCATAGGACATATTTTAGGTAAACCGCTTGACGTAAATAATAATGGAATCTTGTATTAATTTGTCATGCAGAATCATTGCAAGAGAATTATAGGTAGAGATGATGGTTTATCGCGGGGAAACTTGACTGTTTGCTGGGTTTCAACGCACGGTCAGCTTATCAAAAGATTACTGCTTTTCGCTTGTACGCGGAGCTGTTGCCCTATTTGACTGAGCCAATAACAATCCTGCTATTGTAATATTTGATGCCTATTATTGGTCTACAGATAGGTACGTTGTGTCGGACATGTATCACCCACTCAAAAATGTCACTAGAAACTACAGTGTTTTCAAGAGTATGTTGGCACAAAAATTTTTCTAAAAATAACATCATCTCTAATTATAGGTTAACTTTCAATACTTCTCTTGCAATGATTCTGCATGACAAATTAATGAAAGATTCCATTATTATCTATGTCAAGCAGTTTACCAAGAATATATCCTATGCTTTGTCGAAGAGAAAATTTTTATATTACAATTTGAATAAATTCAAACAGAAAATACAATAAAATTGTCTAACATTCTACGTTAAGGAAAATCGGAGTGGAATGTGCCGTAGGTCGGCTAAATGCATAAGCAACTTTACAGTGTAGCACATGAGTGTAAGAGAATATTCTCAGAGAGCATTCTGGAAACCCACAAACGCTTTCCTTCAATTTTTTCAAGCGGTATTTACCCAACTCTGCGTTCCAAGACTATTAAGTCACACCTACGCTTGACGAGATGAGCGTAGGTAGCCTTGGCCGACGCAATCCGTAGCTGACGTAACAACACATTTACAACCCCTCCCCCTCCTAGTATTCGTTCCCGCGGCCCTAAAAAAAACTGTTAACATTTTACCTACAGTCACTCTTTATCAGCGCAGTGAGAGAGAGACTGCGAGTTAAAGCATGGATTAGCTATTAAGGAAAATACGGAGCATGTCCGAATATGAAATAAGGATGTGCTCTGTGTAAGTTACTTCATAATTATACAACGCCTAGAATAAACAGTATTGCAGTAATATTCGAAAGTAAGCAATCACTTAAGAGCGTTGGACCCGTAAAAATTCATTTTCTATATTGGTGCCAAACACTGTTAAACTTTTTCACGTACGATAACATGCCATTTCCACAAATAAAAAATTAGGCCTTATAGTTTTTCAACTTCATCAAAGTCCCAAAATTTCTGTTGGGGTGTAGCGAAAAAAAAAAAAAAAATAAAATAAAAAGTAATCAATTTATAAAACAATAAAAATTTGAGAAACTGAAAGTCAATGTATTAATGCATTTTATGAAGTGTTTGACAAAAGTAGGTGTTGGAAATTTCAGGAACAGTTACAACTCAAAGTTTTATAAAAAATTTCTCATTATTCACCAACTTAAAAAAAAAGTATCCATTGGTAACCGCAAAGATGTCATGAAATAGCTCATGTCATTTTGTATAAATAGGCCCTATGAATTATCTTGTTTCTGCAAGTTAATCATTAATATTGTTATTATATTATAATTGTTGCGTTAAGGTAGCCTAACGGCTATTTTGTGACTTTGACGAGTGATTATGCAAAAGCTATGAGGCATATTTTTTTTTTTTTAATTTGGGTAAATGACGTGTTATCTAATGTATAAAAGCTGAACAGTGTTTGGCACAAATATAAAATAAAGAACTTTTACGTCCTTTAAGGACGCTGTTCGTAAACTGACATAGCTATAAATAACGTCTTATAAGTTAAATTGTATATACGCAAGACAGTTGGAAAGCATACGGACGATTACATTACAACATTTGAAACAAGAAATACATCAGTAATAGTGTTACAAATTCCGCATGAAGCAGTGTCAGTAGAGATAACAAATTTTTGTTTAATGTTTCTTGCAGTACCGCAATGAAACGAGTCTTCATTTCCTTTGATGCGCAGACGTTTAGTCAGTACCGAGCACAATATTTTATGAAAGTTTCCAAAAAAATCTGGAAACCGGTTTGTAATATTTACGACCAATTAATTGTATTTTTTTTACAGTTATTACAAAAGTTACGAGAAATTCGTTGTAAATATACACAAATTATTTGAATATTCACAAAATGCTTTTGTAAATATGCATAAATATTGCAGCATTTTATATTTCTAAGCATTCCTTGTACAATGTGCAATTTCCATTAATAATTATTAACGTTGCTAACTCAATTTTCAACACGTTTACCACAATTTCTTTTTGTTAAAGTATAGAATCTTCTGTAAAACGTGATTGGCCGACGAAGATTATTTTGTTTCAAATCAAACCCATTGTTCATAAACATATATTCAATTCGTCTTCATGCATATTTGAAACATTTTAAACCCACTTATGTTTTGCAACATTTTTCTCGTAGTACAGGCAATGCATCTACTACATAGGTTTTGAAATTTAAGTATTTAAAATACGCGGTTGATTTTTACGAAGCCATATTAAACGTTCTCATCTGCAGAAGTATATTTCTGAGGGAAAACATATAAGATGCGTTTTGAATAGTACTTTATAGAATATCCTGCTTTATAAACACTATTACGGAGCTATAAAACATGACTAAAAACTGCCTGTGTGACTTATACCCTCCAGATATGGCGTTGTACAAAAACGAACTTTGGGATGGGAAGTCTGTAGTAATTTTGCTTCATATGTTAAGGGGTATGTATGGAAAGGTATGACTGGACGACTGGAATACTCATTCGTCAATAAAATCTGAACTACTCATCAAAATTCGATGAGATTTTTAGCCCAGTAGATATTTTATCAACGGACGTTTATTTATATAGCGCTATGCGGTAGTATGCTTTACTTTCCAGTAAAAAATAAAAAACTGTTTTTCGAGAAATAGGGGATTGAAAACACAAAATCTACAAAAATGGAAAACTTTAATTTTTATATTTTTTAATGTGACAATATCTAGGCCTTTATAATAACCGAATTTCAAAAAAATATTCCCGTTTTTATTTGAAAATATTTTTTACTATCCGAAATCCTCTGCGCGAGTGGTTTATGGAAGTTAAAATTACTTTCAAATCAAAATTCAAGTATTTTTGAAATTCGGTTATTATGGAGGCCTACATATTATCATACTAAAAATAATAAAAATTACAGTTTTCTATTTTTGTAGATTTTGTGGTTTCAAGCCCTTATTTTTCTAATTTTTAATTTACTCTGAAGTAAAGCATACTACCGCATAGTACTAGATAAAAAAACGTCCGCCGATAAAATATCTACTAGGCAAAAATAATATCTCATCGAATTTTGATGAGTTGTTCAGACGATTGAATATTCCAGTCGTCCGCTCGACGCCGTATCTTTCCATATACCGTAAGGCTCTGTTTTAGTCGCCGTATTAAATTTTATTATTTTTCGCTTTTTTGAAATTCTAAGAAGAAAAATGTTAAATATGCGACGATACCGCATATTCTATTTACATTGCGCTACAGTATGAATATTGTGGTACAGCTGTTATACTATAAATACGCCTCAATCTGTGTGGCAAATTTGTTTCATGTTTATTTTTTGCCCGACTAATTGTGACCTTACTATACATTACTAGCTCAATTGCCATATCTGTACTGTAACACAAAGTAAATAGAATTTGCAGTGTAGTAGTCTATTTGACCTTTTTCTTCACAGAGTTAAAAAAAATAAAAGTGATAAAATTCAGCATAGCGACTGAAACCGAGCCGCCAGTAAAATCATATTATCGCCGCTCAAGGTCACTGGTGCATGGAAAGAAAAATATTTAACTGCATATGATGCCTTGTAAAGTGGTCACTATGGCTATCTGCCTGAGCCGGCCCATGTGGCGTGGACGGTAGCATGCCAACCTACGGTGCGAAAGGTCCTGGGTTCGAATACCAGCATGGTCGTTTGTGTCATTTTCTTCGCTGTATATAGTTGTAAGCTGTCCCTTACTAAGCCTAACTGCATAACTCTCCTAAAAAAATTTAAGTTGTCTGCCTGACAACAAAACTGGTTAATTGCAACTGCATTTCAGAAATCCTCTCACACTTCCTTAACTCCCGCTACAGACCGACCTTTTTTTATGCCATATAATAAAGGACAATAAAATAAATGATTTTCTGAATGTTTTTAAGTGTTATTTTTTTGACCTATTAGTAATTGCATGGAGTGAAACAATGTTTTGTCACGAATGTTTGACATTGTGTGACATAATAATTTTATAGTTTACAATCTCCACAGGAAAGTCATTTCACACTTGATCCCATATACCTCCAATAATATCCGTCTCCTTAATTACCGCAAGAAAGAACGACATTAGTTTTAATACTTTCGTTTCCTTTTTGTAGTTTAATGCAACTTAAAATGTGATGGTAAGTTAAATGATTATAGTGTATTACAACTTGAAAAATTGATATATATATATATATATATATATATATATATATATATATATATATATATATATATATATATATATATATAATATGTGTGTATGTGTGTGTGTGGTGGAACCTTATTATATTATAGCAACTGTAAATGGCAACAAAATTATCTTTATACAAAATTTGTGTTACATCCAGGCAATTTATATGTAATTTAGAGAGTTGGTGCCCATAAGAGTTGTTCTGTGAATATGTTGGTATAAGCCATAGGCTACTCTTTATAAAGAGGTGTCACTGTGTAACAGGCTGCTGAAATGCATCACTGAAAATACGCGCAGAAAAAAATCTGATACTGTGCGAGTGTAAAATAATCGTCGTCGCACACAAAATAGGTTTTAAAGATGCGAGGTAGGGCAGAGGAGAGGGCGGTAAAGTTCACGGTAGGAATGCGGGTCCAGAATCCAGGGTTCACACGAGCGGCTATTTTTACAAGTCGTTGCCTTTTCAATTTACCCATAGCGAGCTGCCCGCTCGAACGAGCCTACGTTCTTCGTATAAGCGTGTTTCACATTGTCCGCTCCGTGAAGCCTCGGGTATTCTGTAGCCGCAGTTTTCCCCGCTGAAAATGTGCCTCTTCAGTTTCGTCAATATTTTCTTAAGAGCCCTATACAACGAGCGTTATATGCCACTTTAGAAGTAGGGAACCAGGCAGGCGATAAGAGCTAGACTGGCTTGTGTGTCAACAACCGCGTCGCCTTTATGCGCAGAGCGAATTAACTGCGTGCAGTGTTTTGGTCGCTGGCTTTTTCCTGTGAAACTCAAGCCGTGACCCTAAGATTTTATTTAAAGAAAGTGCGTAGGAAAGTTGAGCGTGTGCTTCTCTATATTTATTATACAATTCCGTTAGGTATTTTTTACGCGACAAGCATTCCGGAAAAGCCATTTTTAGCAATTTTCAGGTGCCTCAAAACCATGTTTGTAGGCCTAAGCATATGTATAAATCAAAAATATAAGACCATACTTTTAACTGGATTTAGTTTCTTGGACAAACTCCATTGCGATATAGATGAATGTTAAAGAAAATTAAAGCTAATAGAAAACCATAAATAAGCAGAGTATGCTATAGTCAACAGGATACATACACAATATGAAATGGAAATAACGGAGTCGGGTCAAATAAAACCAGAGACAAACAGATAAGAAATAAAAATAAGATTAAAAAATCAAAAATGTATGTAATACTGTTGACTATAGCATAATCGCCTCACCCTAGCTGCTAAGCGCAAGTCACTGGTCTGGTGGGCAGTCTTCTCGTCGACAACTCGCCTCTATGAGATAGTCAGTGGTGACATTATCATTATATGGCGTAGTTGATATTAAAGTTGAAGCTGTAAAGTACCCGCATATAACTTTTAAAGGTACTGCTCCAAGATTTTCATACCTAAATAGGACCTCAAAAACTCCCATTTTCGCTATTTTCGGCCGCTATAAAATATGCTTAGAGGGCGTGTTACATAATTCAACGCTAAAAGCGTAAATTTTTAACTATAGGTTTCTTAACTTGCGAAAATTAAACAATAGCAATTCTAGACAATAGTTTTAGCCAACGTTTTAAACAAAATTGTTTCCAGTGTTACGAACTTCTGAGGCACAAACTCTGACGCCGGAACCTCGTGCATTTAACTGCGCCGCAAGAGATTACGCGTAACGAATTAGTAATTTTGGATAAATATTTACTCATAAAGTTGGAAAATTCCATTATCTATTATTGTCAATGAGTATTTTTTCCATATTGGCTTCAAAATAAGCGTAGAAATCAATTGATGTTTTCAGCGTTTATTTATCTACCACGCACTCTTTTAAAGAGTTGTGGTGAACATGAAAGGAGTATCAACGTGTATAACGTACTTTGAGTGCTTTTACTACGCACACATTACTCATAGGCGTTGAGCAGTTTTCAAACGGTTTTGTAACGGTCGAAGCTCTAGTTGTCTTTACTCTTTTCACTATAATTATTTTTAATCATAACGAGATCAATTGTCAAAAGTATGTTTTGCAGTTTTGTTTAAAATGTAGTTCTCCTGGTTGACTATTTATTCAAGAACGTAAATATTATGGTTCTAATATGTATTTAATGCAATTCAGGTTGACTTTTGATTAGTCGAAAACGTATAATTTCTTGTCGTGAAAAAAATATCAGCTCTCATGGTAAAATTAATTTTAAACAAAACTGCCTAACATATATGTGGTATCTGCTCTCGTTCAAGCTTAAAAAATAATTATCGCCTTAAGTGTCCTCCCTACCAGTGCTGTAGATGCGTTGCAGCGAGTTACGGCTATTCTTCTTTAACGAAACTATTTAACGCGCATTATATATATACATGTATATACTAAAAGAACATACTTCAAAATATGTTACTATAGTTTTAAATCTTCGGTACTTTTATTAGAAACATCATTTTCGGGCCCCTCAAAGTGGCCAAAAATGGGGTTTCTTGACTGCCATATTGTGAAAAATAACAACCGGATTCGATAAACACAAGTAATAGACTTTGAACTATGCTGCCCACAAATAAAATAATATTGTCACCGCTTAGAGTCGCATAGGTAAAAGGATAATAGTAAAGCCCTGCACTCCAGCTGTGTGGCTTGAGCGGAGAGGCGATAATACATTACATAAGTCGGCCAAGGGCAACCTTACCGCTCCTGCTCACACACACAAACACAACGTATCTAGGGAGGCCACTTAAGGGCGCTGTCCACCCCTGGCAAGAGCATAATGGTAGTAATTTACTTATTAAATTATATTCGGTAGGACTCAGTCGCCATTTTGCGATATCACGTTTTTTTTTTTTTTGCATCGAGATGAGGAGAATATTGCTACATGACAACAAATTTCAGAAAATGTTGGGTGTGTTTTAGAGTGATTTTTATAATGAAAATACTTATTTGCACACAGTTTTCGTGGTATTGAAAAACAATTCTAAAATACTCTATAGAAATGTGGGCCGCACATAGATGAAAAATAAAAAAGTAGTGGTGGCACATTATATACTTTCAGTAGGCACTGAACCCATATAATTGTAACTTGTATAATATTCAATTATATTATAACTGTTCTTGTTCTCACCAGAGTTCGAAGGTGTGCAGTGCCATTCCTACTACGAAACACATTTTAGTGTGGCATACCAATGTTTATTTTTATTCATATCATTGTGGAAAATCCCATTGAAACTAACTAGCGTCAAATGTGAAGTTACAGACTAACTACCGGTACATGAAAAACCTTGTATTTCGGATATAAAAATTAAGTTTCCAATTTGACATTCTCTGTCCGAGATGGAGGCGGGTGTTGACAACTTTTGTCACCGTCGATGTGTTTAGATGGTAGTTACATGTTTTATTTTACTTTCCAATCTCAGGCGACGAATTACAAATACTCTCTTTTTCTTCCTATTGTAGAGCCATCGAACGACAAAAAAGTTAACACAAACAAGTGTTTTTTAAGCTTACGATACAATTATGCAATAAAAATGGGGGTTTCTGTTTACAATTTCTAACTTCTTCTGCTCACCCATAAGATGGGGGACTGCCTCACATTTTTGTTCATTTTCGTGTCAAAAGTTTTTAGTTTTTGATTCGATGCGTCCTGTTTGCGTTGTATATTGTCTACATTAAAATTAATGACCACCCGGTGTGTGTGTATGTGCGCGCTTGTGTGTGGACAGATACAAAATACAACACGCTACTCTGAACCGCCTTTTGTCCCAGCGCGTTGCATTTTCTGCGGTTATTTTTTGTGCCCGGACCTCGCACTGTGTAGGAAATGGTTGAATATGAGACAGAAACAGCTGTTAGAAATGGACATATGGCAGATTAACTATTGAGTAGAGGAGTAATAAATTATGTACTATATCAACATGTTACTGCATGAATTATTCAATAATTGGAATGTGTAACCAGAATTTATTTAAATTTCAAAATTTTATCACTGTTATGTACATTTAAAATGCGCTAGAATGTCCTGTTGTTCCACATGTTCAAACATGAAATTTAATTTGGGCTAGTTGACTGTCGCTCTGGTAATAAACTAACATGCCCTGTTGATGCAGCTCAGTAAAAAATGAAGAAAGAAACGTTTTCCTCAAGAATCTTCGCGAATTTCCAGTGAAGAAAACTAGACTTAACTGAGAAGCAACCATTTTTCCATAATGTAAAAAAAAAAAAATTGTGTTGTGGGTGCAAATATATAAATTCTTCTTAAGGTCATTATAGGTAGTTTTCTTCACATTGACGCGAAAAACTCTAAACTTTTTTAACGGAATGCTTTGAACTAATTCAAGACTACGACCACCCATACCGTGCACAATTCTATGTAGGCGTTTTGCAAAATAAAGTACTGGTTGTTCGCAAAAAGTTATTTCGCTTGATTTTGGCTCACTTTCATAGCAAAATGGATGATACTTTGAGTGCAAAAATATGAAAATTGTTACTAAAAAAATTATATACGAATTGTGATACATTTTTAACAAAACAATGCAATGCATGAGATTAACATTATGTTGCTTTCAAAAAAATATTTTCAAAAGCACTGTAAAACTACCAGGTGTAGCCTAAATTATTAAACTTTCTACTAAGAATTCTATGAAACGAAAAATTTGGTCTTGCAGAAGAATTCACACGTCCTTATCACATTTTTATTAATATCCTGAAGCGAACTCTTTCTTCGGAGTACCACGACCCACAGAGACCCTTTTTCTCATTTCTCTCTTATCTGAGTTTCATATTAAACCCAGCACATGATAAACATTTCTACTGGCTGTCGGCCTCCGGATACTGTGATCCTGCACGAGAAAAAAGTTATTTATCCGTCGTGTGCAAGTAATTTAGCGGACCTTCCGTGAACAAGGGAATTGTTAATTTCCGAATGCATCATGTTTTCACACGTTCCAAACACAGCCCACGTCGCTGTAAGTTCGCTACTACAACTATGGTTAGCAGACGACATGTCCATACAGTTGAGTTACTTCGCACGATGTTGAGGATAAATTTACCGAGATTATTGGTACACTTGCGGGTACGCAGGGTCTCTCTCGTGCTATGTACGTGTACGCGATAGTACCAGTATTTTAATATTTTATACTGACGAAATAAGTTGGACTGTTAAGTTTAATGACACACAAACCATCTAATAGTCCCCTTCGTAGGAAGTTTCTCAGGACATAAAAACAAATCTCCATTAATGCGGATTGCTTTATCGTGTGTCCATACCCCGTTTCATTTCATCTCCATCAGAATTCCTTGTTCAGTTTTTAGTTTCGTTCCGTGCGATCCGCCGCCGAAGTTTTTACATTATAAGTTCAATTGACTTCAAAGGTTGGGTTGTATGAAGTTGTTTGACGTAAACAGTGAAACTGTGTTGCGTTCTATTTTAACGGTGTTGTGTGTTATTTTCGAAACCAGGAATAGTGTCCAAGTGCATTAAATAAAGTTTATAATACTTTAAAAGTATAAATAACGTTAAAGCTGTAGAAAGTATCTGGCGTGGCGTGGTAGTGTTCCAAGGCATTCAATATTAGCTTGAGCACATGGAAACTATTGCCTTCCTGTTAAACCCAGTGGAGATGTGTTCTGGAGATCGAGTTGTGTTACTGGAGAATTCATTCTTTGCCACTTGCATTCTACTGGAAGAAGCTTGTATAATCCGTTTCGTATCATTTGGGTGCGAAATTTTACAGTTACGTATGGGCTATAACTGTTAATATTTTGTCATGTGTATCACAATGCAATACAAAATTTACAGTAAAAGTGGTGAAATGGAGGTATGTGTTACATTTCAGAACTGAAAATGTCTTGCATTGTGACACATATTGCATCATATTAAGCCTGTAAGTAGCTGCCAGATTTTCGTAACGTTATATGCTAAATAATATACACACTTCTCCTAGTCTAATGATAATTTATTATAATCGCACGCATTGTAAGACTCTAAGATGTGCTGTTATTGAAAATATGTATATTAGATAAGAACCTACGATGTGGGATGTCGACACGCTTGTTTAGTGACACGCCTATTGTCATTACAAATATAGATACAGTTAAACTTTTATTTATCAACTTCAAATCCTCACCTTCTACCCTCAGTATACACATTCGTCAATTGATTTTGTTACTACAAATTCAAATTATTTTGATAGTAATTCAGACATTCACTTTTATTCCACAAGACAACGAAATGACCTTCATATGCATTTTAAGAGGCTCAATGTATGCTATAAATAAATAAATAAATAAATAAATATATATATATATTGCAGGCACCAAGATGTTTAATAACTTGCCAAATGAGTTTAAATAAATGAGCAAGTCTGATGTCAAAATCGTCAAGCAAAGGTTAAAATTGTTATTATTAAAACACACCTTTTATTCTGCAGAGGATTTATACAGTGCAAAATTGTAGTTTTATTATGCAGCCTAGTGAAATTCTTCTGCTTACATAGTTTAAATATTTCTGGATTGTATTTTTACCAGTAACAGTGTCTTATGATGTGACTGATGTATGGTGAGTTACTGTGTCCATGAAATTTTCAACTATTTGTGTACATGTAACTTGCATTTATGTATTGATGTCATTTATTATAAATGATCTTCACAATAGTACTAAGTTTAACATCAGTATATAATATAATGTAATTTATTGTAATTATTATTGTTTGTACAATGGTATTCAATATTTGCCAATAACTAGGTGTCCAGTGTGAATTACGTTTTGTGAATTGCTATGTCAGATGAGTCATTAAATTTGTTGCATATAATTTGTATTTTATGGGTATTCTATGTATTGATCTATTGTATAAATTTGACTAGTTCCATATCCTATGAGCCATGCTCTATTTGAGATAAAATGGAATGTATTTAAATAAATAAATAAATATATTTTACTCATCACTAATTTTGTTGACCAGTTTACAGCATATAATACCAGATTTACACTAACACATCTATACCACAATTTCCAAATCCATGCCGCTTGTTATAGTTTGTTAATCGAAAGTGAATACTAAATACTTACACTGTTGTTACATGACATCAGTATTTTTTCTTCAAGATTTGATTAATTTTAGCCTTTGTGTGTGGACAATAAGTACGAAGTTTTCATACATAGGCTAAGTGTGTTTATTAGTCGTGAGATATTTTCTCATGACCTTCACTGAATGCAGTTTCATACGTCGGAAATATAACGTTGGCGCGTGTAATAAGTTTGGCCGATCAGCTGTCGGCATGACGCAATACAACAGCATACATTTACTTCGGAACTCCGGTAAAAGATAGTTAGATATATGATTAATGATGCACAAAAGCACTTTCTCTAGCAGCGCAAGCAAGGAAGTTTGTGTTCACTTACGTTTGATGTGTTGGCTCTAGCCCATCGCTGACCTACTGAGTGAAGGTAATTACGAGACGACCTTGAGGGGAGTGCATGTGGACTTAAAAGAGTTCGCAGTTGGCTAAGATATACCTGTATTTCAAGGTCGACTACTACAGATCGAACTCCAACCTAGTCTAAAAAAAACTTAACTAGTTTCCTGTGATGTCAGAAGAGTGTGAAAAGGATATGCATGGGGACTTTTTATTTCCGACTCACTGTTACGCTGTCTTTCCGACCTTAAGTTTGAAAAAAAAATTTTTGAACAATCCTCGATGTCCATTTTGTTGCTGAATTCATAACAAAGCTCCATTTTCTGTTCAATTTCTTTGCGTGTATTAACACGGGTTTCATTAATAGTAGACATTTGTGGCATTAAAATAGTTGTTACGAAGGTTTATTTCGTTTAGATTCTTTATTGCTATTTATCATGTGATGTGCATACCTGGCTAGAGAGGCTCATCTGTAAATGTAAGAGACTATTGCGATTTATATTCCCGTGCCCTTGGCGCCACCAAGTGTTTCAGTTGGCAACAATGACTTTTCTGCTGGCTTCCAGGGTTGGCACTGACAGTTGTTTCTATCATCAAGGAAGCGAGGGGTGTGTTGGAGAATGTGTATGAGCGATACGAATCGATAACATCACATTATTTGTATAATTATATGCTTGATTAATTTGTCCATCTAAGAATTACTGTATATAAATAGGTATAGTTAAAACATTGCTGCTCTCGATAACACAGCAGTCAGTAGCCAGCATACAATCAATCCTGGATTAGTATCCCAGCCTGGAGCTTGGGCTTACGTGATAGCGTATGGAAATATGTCAAGTTCAATATACCTATCCTTCCTGGAAATGCAATACAACGTTATGTATTTAAGATTTATGTATGTACTTATTTTTAACAATGTTTTTGGTATCTACGAAGTTTAACAAACTAGTTGCGAAGCCTGCTTGGGAATGCACGAAAAAGTAATTTTCATTGCAGAACTTGTATAATATTATAAAATTGTTCTTCACAGGATAAAAATACAATCCTATCTCTGTCCAGTAAGAAGCCTGTAGGACTTTAAGAGTGCGTAAAATATAAATAAATGCTGAAATCATAAATTGATTTCTACGTTTTTTCCGAAGCCAAAATTGATAAAATTCTCAATGATAATAATAGAAAATGGTATTTGCCAACTTTATGAGTAAATATTTATCCACAATTACTCATTCGTTACGCGTGATCTCTAGCGCTGCAGTTAAATGTACGAGGTTCCGGCGTCAGAGATTGTGCCTCAGAAGTTCGTAACATTGGAAGCACTGTTTAAAACGTTGGCTAAAACTATTGTCTAGGATTGCTATTGTTTAAGTTTCGCAAATTTGCTTCAAGAAACCTACAGTTATAGATTAATGCTTTTAGCGTTGAATTATGTACCACGCCCTCTTAACGTCTCGACGACCACAGCCGTTACAGACGGGACCATTGGTTCAGGCATACCGAAAGCGGATAAAGAATCTGCCATATGGCCATGTAGTTAGGAATGCGAGATCAGTGTTTTACGACACACCGTTTTGTATATCTGGTACAACTGTAATAAATTTCATTATGGCTGAAAAAATTGTTTTGGATAGTTACAGGTACATTAACTGTGGCAGCGAATCAGTATCTAAACAGCTCTTTCCATGTCCCATTTTCTGAAGCAGTAAAGGTGGATTCACACATAAATCTGTGCCACACTATGCTATGCTGTGTCCAGCGATGCTGCGCTTTTAAATAGTAAGACATATGCTTAAAAGTAACCATTTACACAGCATGCGATGCTAATCTATGCTATGCGAGCGGATTCGCTGGCCGAGCGATTTTTATCTCTCAACTCGTGCTAGGCGTTAAGCTGCGCATGCGCACTAACGACTACACACACATTCACCCCGGAGTTGTGCTCCATAACGTCAGTGGACCTGCTTGGAAACGTGAAATTGTCTCACAATATGGAGTGGTTAGTGTAGGAAGTGAGGTAACATACCTGTTTGTACGAGACACAATCAGTCGAATGTAAGGACCAAACAAGAAAATAAAATGCCTGGTGCGAGATAGGTTCAGTATTGTAAAATAATGATAAGTACTGAAATATCCATGTACACAAATGTGTTTTGGGTGTATGTTCACTTGCGTGCATCCTTGTGCGCATGGTATCTATAAAAGGTGACCTGTCCGAACATATAGGGAGGTGATACTTTATACTTCGTTGCCATTGGCCAGCGGCTTTTCTCGGGGAAATCCCGTTTCCCCCGCCTCTCTCATTCCGTTGATGCTACACTTTCGTCTCACCTCTTCTTTATTATTCCGGTTGGACGGGCGACAGGCATATCTCGCTTGACGAGCAGCCGACCCAACTTTCACCCCGGTCTTCTGTCATCCACACAATTGACCCTGCCTGACGGCGGGAACACGGTGTGGGCTGTCAGTACTTGACACGAAACAAACGTCGAAGTCAAATGGGGTGTCGAGTGACAGTACTTTGGCCAGACCTTCTTCAATGTGTGTAGGGACCAGTGGTGCGATATGCGGGCGAGCGTTTTGGTGATGGGGGTGGACGGTTGTCCAACGTGCGAAAATCAAGAGGTGTAAAGAAAGAAGAAATACAATTAAGTCTATGAAATGGAATGCTAATACATTGTTCAGGATATAATACATTGTTCAGGATGGCAAGCTGTATTATTGTGTACATACGCCATTGCATTATGTCGTCCCAGAAATCTTAGAGAGAGAGAGAGAGAGAGAGAGAGAGACTAAGGGCCGTATCTATCCATTATTGTATTCGTTCCAGTATTGTCTGTGTTGTATTAATTGTGATGTCCTGAGTTTTAGACATTAGTTTGTTTTGAATTTTGACTTTTAATTTTGGTTGTTTATTATTATTAATTTTTGTCCTTTATTTGTTGTTGACTAATTCCTTATGGGATCGTTCGTGTTCTGTTGTTTTGGTTTATGGATGTGTTGACTACAGCCAACTCGGCTTGTTTTTTCTTTTTTTCACTTTTTTCGTATTTCGTTGTTTGTCATTCTTAGTCTCTCTCTAAGATTTCTGGGACGTCATAATATTGCAATGATGTATGTCCACTATAATACAGCTTGCCATTCTGTCCCATTGCATGAAACATTCAGAGACATTATTGTTCAGGATATTGGATAGGAAACGCGTACATAGCAATGCTGTAATCAGCACGTACGTCGTAATATACTACTAAAGAAAGAAAAATGATCTTGGCGGACAATGAAAGACGTGTGTTCACAAACATTTTATGTAAGAGTAATACTGTTTTTTTTTTTTTAAATAACATTGAATGTTAACTTATGAAACTCTCTACATAGCACAATGCTTGTATCAGCATCTCCAACTGATCTTGTCTCAATGACTTCAATTATAACCTCACTCTTCATGTCATTGTCATTTACACATTCTAGGTTGTCACCGACACACTTTAGATCATGTCAGGCCATGTTCTTCCAGCGACTTCACTTCTACTGAACAATTTATCGTATAGCTCTGTGTGTGAAACACACGAGAGTCGTAGCACGCCAGCACAGCGCAGCACAGCATAAACTAGCTTCATGTGTGAATCCAGCGTAACAGTCTCAATAGTAGACAATCCCTTCACCGTGTAATAACAAATAAGCAATTATCGATCGAAATGCAGATTTCTAACTTAGCCACACGTTACAAACTTTGCAAAAAAATCATTATAGAAAAATGATAGCCATGTTATTGACAATGGAGTACTAATAATTATTAATGTAATTATAATTTGTTACACACCGCTTATTGAGAAGACCTCCATCAGCTACTGTCAACCAGCCAATCAATCAGTAACTTGCCAAATTCCAATGTCGTTCCTTTGTCAGTAAAAAAAAAAAAAAATCGGGGAATTTTACAGCCGTGTCCATTAACCCGTATTGTAACGCACCCTTATGGTAATGGAATGGTTGTGTGGAAGAGAGAGAAAAGTAAGGTAAGTGGCCATTAGGCCTACATCTCGAAGACAGCGAGGTTATCGAAATGGTGACACAACTTGACACAATGACAAGAACTGAGAGGAATCGGCCATGGCCAAGAAACCATGCCAGTATTCGCCTGGAGCGGATTTCGGGACACCACGGAGATCGGAAATCAAGATGCCCGGAAGCCAGGAATCGAATCCGAATCCCTCCAAATGTGAGTCCAACGTGTTACCGTTGTGCTACTTCGCTTGTTTGGGGGAAATGGATAGCGTTAATCAATAAAGAGGTAGCTTTAGATGTCAACACTTCCGGATTTGAAGATACGCGTATACGTGGACTCATATCTGAAATCTTCAGTCCAGATCTCGGATACTTCGAAGCAATAATAAATCCCGGGTGCAGCTAAACCCAGAAGATAGTACAAACGATAACCACTTAAAGAACTACATGGCTAAAATGCGATGGCTTGTAGAATTATTGTGATCCTCTTGTTCAGTGCAGAAAGCAAAGAAATTCACGTGTGTTGAATGAAATTAGCGCAGTTAAGGAAGTACTAAAGGCTGTTAATAATTAATAATAAAATTAGAACTACTTCCATTACATACTTTTTAAGTTCATATTATAGTTGCTTTAGTGTGAGCAATATTAAGTCATAAAATATGAATTTTTTTATAAAACAGATGAGGCGTGGTTGCACCTACTTTGAAATGTTGGACGAGTACTGTACCAATTAATATAAAACTCTAATCGGACATTACTGCCGTAGTACTACTCTCATAAGATTAACTAATAAATTAACTAAACAAAACAGAGGTGTGCATTGCTTAAAAAGCTATCCTCCTATTATATCTCTGGTAGAATTGTGGGTTTATCGAGTAAATACAAAAATTCAATTATTAACTAAATACGGCTTGCATACGTGCACACGCCAGCGCGGCAACATTGCCAGTAATAGAACTTGTACCTACGGGGGGTCATTATGAAATAACGAAGGCTATGTGTGGTTCCCAGCTACAGTGCTAATTCAATGAGTAAACGTAATCTGCCAGTCCTGGAACTGATGTGCGTCAGACTCTTCTGTGGAGGCATGTCTGAGCAGCTGCGGAACATTCATATACATATTTATGGCGCATGAACGGCGTTACCTAGAGCTAGAGACACTGGAAAATCGCGAAAATATTTAACATAGTCTCCAATAAACTGTAGTATCTCAATCGTGACACGTGCGAAAAGTTTTCTGGCAAAGTTCTTTAAAACTACACGGTTCTAATTGGGTCTGTTGAAGAGGGACACGGTGCTTCATATGAACGATAGCCAATATAGGTACAAAACATTCAGTGTTATATATAGCATGTTGGAGCCTAGCAAGCAATCAACTATTCCCGTGATTTACCAGTGTCTCTACCTATAGCGTGTCACGCTTCTTTACGCGAAAATTTTAAACTTAGGTCTATTTCCTTTACGTTCATCAACGAGAAGAACAAAAACATGAAACTATTCTTCTGTAATTATAAAAAATTTACCACACGTCATCAGTACATCCGAGACCAAGCAGGAGTATTTCCAGACAAGGTGGTTTTCAAAAGTTATCTTATTAACATGATATTTTGGGTGGTTCCAATTGGCTAAAAATAGATTTTTCTTTGGTTGTAAATTCAAAGATAATTAAGAAATATGATTTATTGTGACCTCAGACGATAATTGTGTAGTATGATACAGTCTGTACACTTTGGTTATTACTTGGGTGTTCTGTTTACATTAGAAAGTGGCAGGAAAGTATACATTATCGGAAAGGAATAAAGTGAGTAAGGTTACAAACATGCTACGCTCTGAATCACGTAAATAGACAGCTAAAGCAGTCGCAGACACTGTATAAAGGCTAGTGCGCGCTCCCCGCAAGCTTCAGTCTGAGGAAGGATGAGGAAGGATGTGGAAGGGTGAGGTTATGTCGCTTGAGCTCTCTACCCACATAAGAAAGGCGAGCGTACGAAATCGTCGCGTCGTAGAAGGGGACGCGCACTTGTTACTGCACACATATACCACAATGAGTCGACAGTTCGCATTGATATAAACTTGGGTTCGTTGTAATCAGGACGAATGCTGCTATTGGTCAAAAAACAAAATATTTGAATGAAATAAAACGGTATTCATTTTTAGTGCACCTAAGGTGTCACAGATTTTCGACATTAAAAACCTTATTTTCAGCTATATTTGAAAAATACTAAGATGCGTCTTTTCATGTTTTAATAACTTTTGTCCATTATGCCGCGACATCTAATCTTAGAGCAAATGATTCAATTTTGGTATCTAAGTCTGATAGTTTGCCTTAGTTGCATGCATGCATATTTTGACTTTGACATGCCGTTATTTGAATACTATTCATGCTAAAAAAATTCCAGAAGAGGACAATTCAGTCACCAGTGACGTCTAGAAAACTAACATAATTTCGTACTCAAATAAAATTATTAACTTCACACTGGAACGGCCTTAAGAGCGCTCTGCACAGAACAATTTGTAATTTTATGATTATACGAAACACCGTTATACTCTTCGACATTATAGTAATAGTAATTTCCCACATATAAAATATTTTTCGGTCCAATAGTTTCGCACAAGCGCATGACAAAGCAGCGATTTGATTTGACTGTTTTTACTACTTACCCAAAGTAAAAACTATTCAAACGATACGAAAGAAATAAGTTTGAGTAAAAGTAAATGTATTTAGTTACAGAATGACACATTTGTTATTTTACGTACAAATTATTGTCTAAAATGTAAATTTAAGAATTTTTTAAAAAATACAAACTAAGGCCATGTGTAATCAGTTGTTCCTGTATATGTATTGTGTAACGAGGTTATGGTTTGTCAACCCACAGTCGCGTTTATACATGTTGCTACGGTAACACTCAAACATTTTTCAGTTACCAATATAGCCAATGGACTACTCACCTTTCCGTCTCTTGGCCTCATATCCCTCGTCCTTAGACATATGTTATGTTCAGTCGGTATGTTTCTCTAATCTCTGTTCGTGCCGTCGGGTAAAAGGCTTAATGTAAGGGGCGTTAGAGATCCAGCCGTATATTGGACAGCGAAGAAGTGGTGTCAAAACTTTGGTGGATTTTCATACGTTATGAAGCCAGTTTTTGAGTCTACGACTGTTGAATTCGTAACCAATGGTATGCTAGTCAATCAGGTGACAGTGAATGAGAATTATAAGCATTACGGCTGATCCGATTCGTACCCTACTTTATAAACAAACTAAACTACAGATTTCAGATGTCAGTAATTTTAATCTTCAAACACATGACTATCACGGCTGGACACCGCAGTTAATAATTCAGTTCGATGTAATTTTTAACTCTACACTTTTAATAGGATGTTGATAAAAATTATATTGAACGTTCCGCTTAGTATAGACAAGATTCCACGTTTCGTATTTTATTACGCGTAATTTTGAACGCAATTGCGTCCTGTAACCTCACGTGAATTAGTAGTACATGATCTAATTTGCCAAGTTCGTTTACTGACAAGCGCCGAGAAAATTTCGGGAATAAGCGATCGTCATTGGAAAACTCGTATAAACATTTACATAACTAGGGCATCGTTCGTCAACATGACGGGATGTCTTATTCTAAGGTGGTGTAGAAGTTACCACGTCGATCCGGGTTCGATTTCCGCTAGAGTCGTTCCTATTGTAGCAAATGGGAAACACAGCGGACGCTGTTGTTGGCCATTTGATTTTCCAGGGGTTCTCTCGTTTCATGTCTCCAGTTTGCATTCTGCCGCTACTCCAACCGCATTCTAGATATCGATGACCCAGTTCGAAAGGAAAACAACACAAAATGCCTAATGTTAGAGTAAAATGCACATAGAAAGATTTCCGTTTTACCGAAAATTCTGTTAATTAACATATTTTGTTGGTGTTGATTTGAAGCAAAAGTACAGAGGCTACTATTTAAGATGTTAAAAATGTACATAGTCTGCCTTTGCTGAAATTAGTACAACTTAAAATAAAATTAAATCAAATTCCAGTTCTTTGCTGACAGTCAAAATAAAGTGCCATGTTGTTAAAAGAAGTGAAATTACGTGTAATTTTTCTTTTCAACTGAGTAGAGTACACTTCTGTCTGTGTTGGTGAGCCAAACTCAAAAATGTAATTTTTTTGAGTTGTTGTGGCGTGAAACATCTTGTAGATTTCCATTTAATTCATAAAGTGTATGCATGTCCAACAACTTGCGCCAACGGCCAAATTTCAAGATGACATGTGGTTACATGGACCGGAAACGGTGAAGGATCGTTTCGTTCCCTGTATTAAGAACCACTCCAAACACTTCCCTGGAGTGATTTCTGAAAACACGGGAAACCTACATAAGGATGGCAGTACCTGGGAATCGAACACGGAACCTCCTGAATGCGAGCCCACGCGTTAATTCTGCGCCTATTAGACGATGTTCAGCTAATGTGCCAAACCAAATAACGTCATATTTTACATAAAGTTTGAATTGACTTGTAGTATACCTACACATGTTATCAGGGCTGTTGACAGTATCTCCGGGCCCCTATGCAAGCAAATCGTCAGAGCTCCGTACCATGTAAATGCACAGCTCCCCATTCCTTTTTAATTTACATTTTCATTTTGCTCGACTATAGCGATGTATTGTTCAGACAGGGATTGGAAAATTTCGCAAGTTCAATGTCTTAAACGTTAGAATCCATTGTCCTGTGTATTCTCAGACCTCGACATTTGTTCATTGGCTATTGATCCAGGTTAGATAGTTTCACGCAGAAACTGATGGCACTGAATTTAGGCCTTGTTTTCTATTACGTATTGATTGACTCAAAAGTTCTTCAGGGTGATGTGATCAAATATCAGACGTTTACGAAAGGTACACGTGTTTGAAATTAAGTTTGTTCTAAAATCAATAAAGGAAATTTTCCAGTTCTTATTCATCAGACATTTGTGTGTGTATGTAATGTTTCAGAATACAAATAACATGTAAAGAATTCGACCGACGCCGGGCACGTTTTGGTCCTAAGCCGCCGTGCGCAACGTACACCTCCCCTTAAGACCAAACCAGCGTGCTACATCTGGCAACACTGAGGGGCGCGCATTCTCCGCAGCGCACGTGGCGTTACGTGAGGTT
This sequence comes from Medauroidea extradentata, assembly GCA_003012365.1. Taxonomy (NCBI): domain Eukaryota; kingdom Metazoa; phylum Arthropoda; class Insecta; order Phasmatodea; family Phasmatidae; genus Medauroidea; species Medauroidea extradentata. Next base: position 43,383 of record PNEQ01042250.1, on the reverse strand, counting down.
TTCTCTGGAGCGGCGGCTTCCATGGGGCGACCTTGACTCCCTCGTGCCTCTGGAGGAAATGACGCCACGCTTGGCAACTTTCCCCGCGCTGTACGACTCCGTGAGGCCACGCCTAACTGCAACTGCAACGCTTCGTAGGGACGGTCGATTACCATGTCGCCCCGCCCACATTAAGGGGCCTCTCTACGTGTGCTTCAAATGCGTTGCAGTGAGTTACGGGTAATTTTTTATACTGAATTAATTAACGTGCATTATACTTGCATATCTGCGAAAAGAACGCGCACTTAAAAGTATGTCGCTATAGTTTTATAATTTCGGCTATAAACACCATTTTCGGGCTCCTGAAAATGGCCAAAAAAGTGTTTTCCAGTCTGCAGTATGTGGAAAAATAACAACGGGAGTTGGAAAACACAACTATAGAAACAAGCGTTAGAGTTTGAACTACGCTGCCCACAAATAAAATAATGTGGTCAACGCTTCAAGTCTCATAGGAAAGAGGATAATAGTAAAGCACTGCACGCCAGCTGAGTGGCTTGCGCGGAGAGGCGATAATGCCATTACAAACGCCAGTCAACGGCAACCTTACCGCTCCTGCTTCTAACACACAAATTCACAGCCTATTTAAGGAGGCCCCTTTACAGTCTGTTCATTGCCAAGTAAGCACTTTTGATTTCGGACATACAGTCAATGTCAGAAGTATTCGTACATCCGTATTGAACACACAAATTATGAACTTAACTAAATGTCTAGACATGATGATTTATCACGGGAAAACTTGACTGTTAGCTGGGTTTCAACGCACGTTCAGCTTACGAAAATATTACTGGCTTTCGCTTGTGCGTAGAGCTGTTGTCCTATTTGACTAAGCTAATAAGAATCCAACTATTGTAATATTTGATTATTGGCCTGCAGACAGCTACATTGTGTCAGTGTTGTCAAGGCTATGTTGAAACAAAAAAATTTCATGATGTACCATAATCTCTATAGATGGCGAGTGATAACGGTTGGAAACATGAAAATGGGGCACGTGCCATGATAATGGAAATACGTATTTTCATTTGTACACATTTAACTATGTGAGGAAATAAATTTACAATGTAAATTATGTTTAATGCTAATAAATAAATTTAATTAACCTTTCGTGTCAGAAGCATTCGTACACTTAATAAAGTATAACAAACGTAACTAAAAACAAAAAGTATGAGTTGTTCAATACTTTTTTGGATTTTCTTTCGCTTGAATGACAGCTTAAAGATGGCATGGCACTGATTCTACGAGTTTTCTGTTCACTTCTGCAGGAATTGAAGCCCATTCTTCGTGAAAAGCCTTTACCATGGTAGCCTTACTCGTAATAAGCCTTTTTCTTATCCTGGCCTCCAAAATGCTCCATATGTGTTTCATTGGATTAATATCCGGCGACTGACTGGGGAGGGTTATGAAACTGCTTCGGAGTATTAAACAACAGCCACAGCCTAATAGTATTATGGACTGTGAGTTTGGGATCGTTGTCTTGCTGGAACATGAATTCATTCTGGAGGACCATTTGTTCGGCACTAGCAGCGAGATCTGATTTCCAAATATGTTAATTTTGTGATCCATTACACCGTCAATAACATAAAGCTCTCTTACTCCAGTAGCACTCATGCACCCTCAAATTAACAAATTTCCACCTCCGTGGTTGACTGCAGGCCGCTGGTTTTTGGGCTTTAGGCCAGCCCTGTATTTTTTTCCCAACCGAAGAGGTGACATTTACAGTCCCTTCCTGGGGTTCAGGACTGGGTGTTTGTGTTCGTCTTGTCTGGGCACCACATTACAACATACAATTACGACAATTACACAAAAACAAAGTCAATGGGAAAATAAAAAAAATTAAAAAATATAAAAAATATATAAAAAAGTGGTAAAATGCGTAGTTTCTAACCAAAATCCGCCCGACCAAAATATATTAAATTTACTCTCATCGAAGAAAATAATTTTATAACAAAAACAAACAGGCCCTTTACTTGCGTGTTGTTTTGCAAAATCAAGACGTTTCTTCCTATTCACTTGCTAGCAACATGAACAGTGTACTCTTCGTTGTTCGACCCACGGTTCACTATGCTTGCAGACAGTGAGAGCCCTTGACTTGACAACTCTTTCACAATATTTGGAGCACTTAATATAGTATCGTATTTAACTAGACAAACCACTCTAGGTTTATCTCCAGCAGTCAACTTACCTGGATGTTCACTTCTAGGCATATTTTGCACATAGTTTGTTACACAATACCGGTCTGTGATGGTCTGCGCTGTCGAACGAGGTCTTCAGATATGTGCAGAGATCTCTCTCAAAGATTTACACTGGTTGTGAAGTTAAATAACAATCCTATGTTCCGTTTCATTAGTTTCTTTCCCCTTACGTCCTTTGCTGACGCTGATTATTTTGTCACTCATCCACACACACACACACACACACACACACACACACACACACACACACACACGCAGTTCAACCTTTGAATATATATTCAAAGGTTCAACTGAACTACAACTTGTCGAATGAGCTCTCATTAGACCACAACGGCGCTAGTGTCACTGTTTACAGAACTTGTTATTGCCCGTACGAATACTTCTGACGTATACGAGTATTTATCAGGAATTGGATAGTTGCCTACATTTTGCTAATTTACTTTGTGTGTATATAAATATAAAATACATAACGGCAAATATTTTCTATGAAATGACCTCGATATTCTTCAACTATTACTAACTTTTATTTGGCTGACGCAGGTGTACGAATACTTCTGACACTGACCGTAAAATTGTAAGGATACAAATCGTTAGTACATAGTTTCCGAAACGTCGCAGTCTGTCGCAGGGAGCCTACTAATATCTCCTGTGTTATATTATGATGTCTTGTCTACAAAACCATTTATGTAGCTGCGTTCATCTGTGTTGGCCACGTTGTCTCTGCCAATCGTAGCCATTATCATGCGCCTTGTTTGGCCCTTCGACTTCCGTTTTCCTTTTTTTGGTGTCCATTATGTACCGGCTATTTTCCTATTTCAGAATTACGTGTATGTTAACCACAGCAGTTTCTGGCTTCCTTCGTTCCTATTAAGGTTAATTTGACTACAGGTTAGAAAGATCAGTGTTAAAAGTTTGGAACGGGGAACATTTCTTCCGTCTGAGCGCTGATATCACTAATGGGTGCAAACTGACCAATCACAGAGCTTTCCTGAATTTTAAGTTACTTGAAGTTGATTTTAAAACGCGAAATTAGTTTATTTTCTCTTTAAAATTATGTTGAATGACTTTTGTAATTTCCAAGCCTTTTTTTAATTTAATTTTACTACAGTTACGTATTTTTCTGGTCCCTTAGCGATAGCAGCGAAACTAGCGGCAGAAATATTCTTCCCTGTGTCAAACTCTCCCATAAGAAAACACATTTTCTTTCTAACCTGTAGCAGAATTAACCTTAGTTTCTATTTTGTTGCTCATTTTCTCTTTCTTGTAGGTGTTCTGCGAATCGGTAACATTCGTACGTAGTGACACGTGTCAAACAAAACACTTCAGTTTGTCATACACACGCAGTGAAAAAATCATTAAGAGGCCTCCCTACCTGGGCTTCAAATGCGTTGCAACGAACTACGACTATTTTTTTTTGACGAAATTGTTTAGCGCGCATTATTTTTGTATATCTACGAAAAGAACACACACTTCAAACTATGTGTCTATAGTTTTAAAATTCGGTACTTTTATTAGAAACACCATTTTCGGACCCCTACACACTGCTGTATCTGGAAAATTAACAATCTGATTCGAAAAACACAGCTATAGAAACAAGCGTTAGGCTTTGAACTACGCTGCCCATAAAGAAAATAACAAAGAATAACAGTAAAGCACTGTACGCCAGCTGAGTGGCTAGCGTGGAGAGGCGATAATGCTTTACATACGTTGTTTAGCGGCACTTTTACCACTCCTGGCTCACACACACAAACACAGCCTATCTACGGAGGCCCCTTAAGATATTACAACACGAACAAGCATTAGAGGGAATGAGCCACGGTATTTTTAAACGACTGTGCCAACATTCGCCTGGAGCGATTTTGGAAAACAGAATTCATAATGGCTGGAGTCACGAATCGACGTCGTGTCTTCTCGAATGCGAGTCTAGCCACCTCGCTCGGTATTACCCTGTTAACAGTCCGTGTCACTTATTTTCATGACATTTTCTTAATTCCTCCCTAATTAAAAATTTGGCAAAATTTAATTGAAAATATTTTAATAGGAACGTAGCTAATTTACCTTTCGTTACGTTCATTGTATTAGAAAAATTAAAGCGTAACTATGAAATAATTAAGCTAATTTAAATTTTAATACAAAAATTATCTCTCACCAAATAATAAACATTAAATAACTCCCAGTGCCTATTTCTTCCTGTAATACGCACCTAATAGTAAAATTTAATGTTTCTATAAGGAAACATTGTCGGTTGTTCATTGCATCCTTCATTTACTAAACCAAAATGATTTGAGGTGACGCAGCCTCTTAATAATAAGTAATGTAAACGTGTACTTTGCTGTGCGCTCAGGCGTTACTTTTGAGGACAGCGATATCTTACATTGTTTATTACTTTCACTAAGTTTAGATAAAACAAGTGTCGAATGTTTATACAAATTGGACGAAAGAAAAAAAAACTGTCTGGAAAAGGGCTCATTTTTAACTTGAATAACATGTACAACTACACATATCGAGACACGTGAAGCTATACACGGTAAAGTTAGCATGCTCTATCCACAGGCACAGTAACAAGAGACATATATTTTTCGGGTTTAAGAGGGCGCGGTACAAAATTCAATTTGTTCTTGGACTTTAATAATGTGTGATTTTTTATGTGATTGAACATACAGTATATGTGTTTCTTCCTTGTATGTTTTTTCTATATACTTTTTCTCTTTTTATTCCCTGTATGCTGTCTTGTTAGTGTGTTGTACTTGTCCTTGGTCCGTTTTTATTGTTTTTTTTTGTATAGTGCCATGTTGTTATTGGCCGTACGGCTGTTGAATGGCACTTCAAAGCTAACAAATAAAGCGAAGTTAAGTTTTCCTATGGAACTTAAAGGAGGTGTTAATATTTTATAAATAAGCTGAAAGTATAGCTTGAAGTCAAAACACATGCTTATATATATATATATATATATATATATATATATATATATATATATATATATATATATATATATATATATATATAATATTGTGTGTGTGTGTCTTTCGAACGTGGTTGATGTCCCACGTGCTGGAGTGTGAAAAGCCGTAAGAAATTTTCAGGGGTTCTAATACAAAGCTTCTGATGATTGTATTAGATGTTTAAACTAATTCTACATATTCTGGAATGTGTATTATTTTTGTAGATAAACAAATTTACTGCACGTTAAGGGGCCTCCCTACCGGCGCTTGTAATGTTTTGCGGCGAGTTGCGATTATTTATTTATTTATTTATCTACGATTTAACGCGCAGAATACACGTCCAGGACTTCCCTTGGATTTGAAGGAAGAACTTTATGATACGAAGGTACCCTGAATGTAATCTGTGTCGCCGAGATCAGATGTATACTTCAGAAGTAAATTACGCATTTTTACTCGTGTAGCTGCAAGCCAATATCGGTAGTAGGCCTGCGACAGTTTGGTTTCATTCCGACATCACTGCCGATTTACAATAACTACGTCGCTGTGGGCATGAATACCAAATCACCTTGCCCTTAAACTACGTGAGCACAACCAAACAACTTTAGGAAAAAATTAATATACATACTATGTTATCGCCTGAATAAAATATCTCTTAAAATTTTTAGTCATAAAGTATAAAAATAAACGAGTTACAGATGAAGTGTTTATGGTAAGTGAGTATAAAATATTCAACCAGGTTTTTTATCTTTACGATAATCAAAATGGCGAGGTACCCCTGACACGATAGTTCTTAATATTTCCGTAATATTTTAAAATCAAATACTGTTATTCTCAATGGTGTTAACATTTTATTAATGAAGATTTGCTAGCTGACGAACCGAGACACAGCGGCTGTATTTGTGAAGCTGTTCATATGCTTCAAAAGTATATTTCACGCAAGAAAACACACTAAACTGGTAACTATAGCCAACAAAATAAATTATGTATACATTGAACTACAAATTTCATATTCGAACGTAAGCAAAACATTTTCATTAACATGCAGGTCACGCGATCATTTGCTTAAACCAGGAAGTCTTTAATAGTTTTGTTATGCTCATGCCATTTTTCAATATTTCTCATATTGTATATCCGAAAAATTGTACGTTATTTTAAAAGTCAGTTTAAAGAACACGTATTGTAAAGATCTACACAGGCCAGTCTTGAACAACAGGTACAAACTCTTAAGTTGATTCCCTACGTGCGAAATGGGACGGAAAACTTTATACAATTTATGATGTGGTACAGTTACTCGAGTGAGTGAGAGAATTTGGTGAGGTCTTATAGCGCTGGTGAGGTGCGACATGGGGCAAGTGTGGAGCAGCGCCGAAATGAAGGGATGGGGGAAACGTGAGAGATCTCCTAGAAAACCCGCCAGCCAATGGTGGATCGCTTTGGTGGGAGGCGAATGGTTGGACCCTTCGGCCACCGCGGACTCTAAATTTACTCGACTTTTAAATTTGTTTAAAAGAAACATTTTAAGATTTGTGTATGTAAATCTGTTTATAATTTGGTTAATTCAAGCAAAACATGACATCTGAGAACAGTTGTGGAGTGATACCGTTCCCTACATAGAGAAAACAGGGGGTGGTACGTTAGTACGTTACTATCCTACCAATGTGTGTGTGTGTTGGTGTGTGTGTAACCCGCCCATCTTATAGATTGTAACGGAGGGCCAAGATCATAATGTATGTTTATGTCAACAGAAACGCATATAGAAGGTGTATAAATGTGTAGCCATTGGCATATTTCGACACATGAAACCGCGTTGATTACGAAACTTATCAAACTGCAAATCGTTTGCTATACGTTTTATTAAAAAACAAAACTAAACACATTGTGGAACACCTGTTAGAGGGGGGGGGGCTAAGGCCCCCTGCCCCCACTTTATGGGCGCCCTTGCCCGTGAATATTGCTATTAAAGACGACAAATAATACGTAAACGCCCGAAAGAGGTTATCTTGATGTAACACACGAACAATATTCGAAAAAAAAATTTGTTGACTTAATGTAACACTATATATTTTATTCAGGATAAACTTGAGCACTTTGAAACGCTAGTTACTTTTACCTTTCCGATATTTTGTAGCTTGCTGCCACTATTTGATAGCAACCTAAGAATCAATAAAAGTGTAAAAAGATTGTACCATAACTGTAGGTTAATATCTGTAGTCGCAATACATAAGTTTTCATTTATAATTATAGATCCGATGGTCTTCAAAAATGCTCATTTTATTGCGAACCACATTTAGTATAACCAGTTTTATGAGTGACTCTACTTTTTAAAACATATCTTGTAACATTTCACCCTAACAGTCTGCTGTTATGTTTTTTTTACACAGCAACGTTAAATACTACTAACCACTTTAATATTACCAAGTTAGCAGCTGACCCTCTTTCCCAATGGTTCGCGACTTTTCCCTTATCCTGTACTTGTTTGTATTTCATCTAGGGAGATAATGGTGTGGAAAGGAAACACCACCATCTGTAGCTGTAAAACCTGGAATATCGGATAAAATAAAGGGGATTGTTTCTGCCAAGGATATTCAGATAACGACTGCAAACTCTTATCGCAACAACGAGACTAAAGAGATCACAGAGAACAAACGCTAAACACGGAAGCGGTGGCAGGAACATGTTTTACAAAGCTTTGTGATAACCTCCGCGTCAGAGTACTGCAAGTTCTGCTTTTATTTAATTAGCGCGAGATCAGGGTCGATCACGATGTAATTAAATGAGAGCGGCTGTTGTATGGCTGCGGCGCGGCGGCGGGGAAAACCTGACGTTAGACATCGCCGTTGAAGCCGACGAGGTTTACGTAACTCTGAAACAACAAACTAGACTACTTTTGTCGCTTGTTGTGTGTATAGAAGGTGTTCGCGGAACTGCTGGGAGCTATCGTAGTTTCTATTCTCTGTTTTGTAGCCTTTTACCTCGTACAAAAACCATTTAAAAACTGCTGTGAACTTTAAGAGTAATTCTCATAAGACGATGAAGTGACTATGCTGTAGTTGACACACATTTCTTTAAACATTTTAAAAACGCAAATGTAGTAAAAATGACACTGAAAATGTTAAATTTCGTACTAAGCAATCATTCAAAATAAACCAATAAAAGGTTATATTTATTTTAAATAATTATGAGGAACTAGAGGTACAATTGTCTGTGTCATTTCTCAGATGTGCTTGGGGGCCGCGGTGGCCGAATGGTCAGACCATTCGCCACCCAATAAGGCGTTCCGGGTTAGATTCCCGGCGGGGTCGGTCCCCGGATTTTCGCATGTGGGAATCGTGCCGGACGATGCCGTTGGTCGGCGGGTTTTCTCGAGGATCTCCCGTTTCTCCCGCCCCTTCATTCCGGCGCTGCTCCATACGTCATGTCACCCTTCACTAGCGTCAAAGACCTCGATGTTGAGCGCTGATCAAAACCTCACTCATTCAAATGTGCTTGGTTGAACTTACCATGCGGGACAATAGGCAGGGATGTAAGGAGCTATCGTTTTATAGAAGTCCTTGCTCGATGCATTTTATCCGCTGCAGGCTAGTAAAGCTAAGCAATAAGAGCGACGTGGGTACGGTAATCAAGAATAATATCGCCTATATGCTTAGAACTCTATACTGGAGCGCAGCGTTTTCGCAGCATTCCTTTATTCACCGAGGAAAAATATTTTCGTTGTTATTTTGTTGCCGAAAAGTGTAATAGTCTGTTTGGTCAGTGAAACCAAATATTTGTTCGGCCATGCATATATTTTTGCGCTGAATCATTAAAAACACAAATTATCACCAAGAATAAAACTTGGGATCTTACATTTTAAGAGTGCGTGGTAGATAAATAAACGCTGAAGACGTAAATTGATTTCTACGCTATTTTTGAAGCTAACATGGATAAAATACTCAATGACAATACTAGATAATGGTATTTGCCAACCTTGTGAGCAAATATTTATCCAGGATTACTAATTCGTTACGCGTGATATCTTGTGCGACAGTTAAATGTACGAGGTTCCGGCATCAGAGATTGTGCCTCAGAAGTTCCTAACACTGGAAACAGTTTTGTTTAAAACGTTGACTAAAACTGTTGTCTAGGATTACTATTGTTTAATTTTCGCAAATTACCTTCAGGAAATCTACAGTTATAGATTAATGCTTTTAGCGTTGAATTACGTACAACACCCTCTTAAGGATAATTAAATACTCTTACAAATATAGCTACACTGTAAATTGCCAATATTAAGGTGTAGTGACAAACTACCTTTCCAAACAAATTATTATGTTTACGTGCACAAAATATTTTTATAGTCAGGTGTAAGTATTTTGTCAAATAAACTACATGATTTGTTGGGTCGACAAGTGTGTTGCGTTTTTTTCTGGTGAAATTTTTTTGTTAATTGAAGTAAATATTTATTTCGCACCATTAAAACAAATATTTGATAGTATTTCTTTTAGTAGTGAACAAGCGGCGAGTAATTTTATTTGTGGAAAGCATGGCGTAGTCAAATTAATTAGTTTTTCTGTTTTACGAATCAGGTTGATTTTGTCCCAGATAATAGCAGCCTGTAAAACTCACGTTTAGCCATTTTAAAGGAGCTTCAAAATATGTTTTCAATATTAATGAAACAAAAACTAGAAATTAACTGTCGGCTCTAATTCCCTGGCGTGTGTGCATTTCGGTCCTAAACGACATTGATACTGCAACAGCGTTAGTATACTTTGTTTCGCATAACACAAGAAAAAATTTTACAGCTACTTATGGGCAATGACTATTAATATTTTGTAATATGTGTCACAATGCAAGAAATTTAGTTGTAAAATGGACCTTAATCCGTTTCACCATCTTTAATGTAAATGTCTGAAGTTATACGAAAGTCTGCAAACACGTCCAAGCGAAACACGTTACTGCAGTGGTAGTTCTCTGGGTGGAAAAAAGGGGGGGGGGGGGGGGACAGACTGCCCTGGGCGCCGGGTTAAAGGGGGCGTTGGTGGTGCCAAAAATGTTTACTTGGGAATTAAATGTAAATGAGTGTAAAAATAGACAATTACTACAAATATTTAAACTTTGCTAGTTTTGTATTTTTATTAACCTTGAACACCATACAGTTTTATAAATGCAGTGTTTATAATTAGAATGCACACTTAAAACATTGCTGATGGTAACTAGTAAGTTCAGGTTTTATATATTTCTATTAAAATTGTATAATGTTATTTACGCGAGCAAAAAACAACGTATGCAAGAAACGTTTATTACTGTTGAGTTGATTGGACTGATGGAAAACGGGGGATGAAAAGGAAGGGGGGGGGGTAGCAAATCACAATTTTTTCCCCAGGTGAAAAAGCCTAAATGCGTCCGTGCGTTAGTGCGTACAGTGCCGACGTCGTTTTAACGTCTCCTATGTCTGTAGGAGCGGAAAACTCATAACAGCGATATACTCTTAGCTGGCGCGCTATTTAGTTTGAAGTTTGTGATTATTCCATAGAAACACATTGCGAACACGTTCAACATTAACGGGTAGAAATTATTAAAAATACACGTGATCAACTAAAATACCGTTCATTAAGTTTCACCCGCAGTGAGGTCGAGACGGGACATGTATTTGACAGGAAAGGTGGAATGAATCGGCCGTGGCATATTATAAGGAACCGTTCCAACATTCTAAGTTATTTTGGTAAATTATATGAAACCGGAATCAGGATGTTCGGACCGGAAACTAATCGAACCCGGTTGCTCTCGGATGCGAGTCCAGTGCGTTTCCATTATGTCACTCAGCTCGGAATAATGAAACGATTCCGCTTGCTGTCCATTGAGTAACCACCCGCAACGTGTAAGTATTAACAAGGCTATTGGTCTCACCACTACAGTAAAATATATGTGTCTATGACGTGGAATTGTTAAATTTTCTTGCATTTGTTATTATTAGAAGCAATTATCACTCTCCATTAGAAGTTTTGGCACCCGCTAATTTTGGACATTACATTTTAATGAGACTTAAATACATAAATACATAGAAGCACTTTCTGATATTCTAAGGTAATATTAAGATACTGTGGATATCATGTGCAGTTCAGTAAACTTCGTGCGAATATTCTCAAATAAATATTTCAACGTTTTTTTGTCACACGCGGACAGTTACCACCTAAGTAAATAACCAAGTCTTCGTAATTTGAACTAGTAAATTGTATCGCAGTAGAACACATCACGAGGTCATTCTTTCTATATTAACGTTCTTGTGGTAGTCATTGTCGTTTGTTGATGGTGTTAGAATCTATGGAACGGCATATCCCCTGGTGTCGATGATAACAATCTACATAAATCACCGACAGAATACACGTGCCGTGTAATGGCATGGGCATTTCAGAGTAATGAAATAATAGTGATGATGATTACTAGAGAGAAATATCAGAATCCTCCAAGAAATAAACAGTCGTTCACGCCATGGATGAAATTGATTTGAAAAATAAAAAGTTTCCTTTTATTAATTAAATAAAACGATTGTCGTGCTTAAATCATCGCTGAAATTTACTATTACAAAATTAGCGATGTAAAATAACATAGATGTATCCCACCTTAAAAATATTCCACGGATAGAATAAATACCCTATTGACGAAACCATTAAAGATACAAAAAGCAAAATTACGCAATATGTGATCAAAAACAAACCCAAGTTATCTACAAAAATAATTACTAAGCAAAATAAACGAAACAAAAAAGACTATGGAAAAAAAAAAAAGTTTAATTCGTTCCTTTAACTGCCGTTTAAAAAATGGGAATGGCGATAATATTAAAGATGGGGGGAAAATGTTTGTAGTTCTCAAGTAAAATTTTCCAGTTAAAAACGAAGTCAAAGCTTTAACGCGCGACTGATTCAGTTTTCATGACACGTTAACTAATGTAAAGGAAATATATATATATATATATATATATATATATATATAAAAACCAACTATGCAAATTATTGTAAGTAAAACTTTTACATACTGGAACTTACGGGGTATGGACAGGTAAGATGTCGAGTGAACGATTGGAATACTAAATCGTCGATAAAATCTAAACTGCTCATCATAATTCGATGGGATTTTTTCGCGGAGTAGATATTCGATTAGCGGACGTTTATTCATTTTGCACTGGGCGGTAGTATGTTTTGATGTCGAGTAAAAAATTAAAAACTGTGTTTAGAAAAATAAGGGATCGAAACCACAAAATCCAAAAAATTGGAAAACAGTAATTTTTATAATTTTTATAATTTTTAGTACGATAATATCTAGGATTCTATAATAGCCGAAATTCAAAAATATTTACGTTTAGATTTTAAAATAATTTTAACATGCGTAAACCACCATCGCAGAGGTTTTCGTATACAGTAAAATTATTGTTACAAGTTTGAGACATAAACTTTATATGTGGGCGATTCCCATGAGTTCTTTTGGGATAGAGGTCTTGTAATTAGAAATAAAAGACTTAAATTAAGTACTGGATTTAATAGCTCACAAAGCTACGAAATACACAAAACAGTAATCAACTAGAACTCTCACAACACAATTAGTTATGCACACAATTACTCCTGTGTCACAGACACGTTAATTAACTCTGACAATTAAAGCACCAAAAAAAGTCTACCATCAATTAATTAAACAGTATAAATCACAGTAAAATTCAGTCATATAACCAATCAACAGTCTTTCAAGTAGTGACAGTGTACAACTTTAATAGTCCGCCGTGGTGATGAATCGTCGTGTGCTGCGCAGCACCCCGAGTGCACCGCTGTCTTCACTCTTGACGTCTTCGGTTCGACTCCCGTCGCGTACCTCCTTCTTCGCCCGTCAGCCCGTCGCAGCAGTCCTCTTGGTTCGTCCAACACTGCTCCGAAGGTAGCCGCCTGCCGCCTCACAGTAGACTCTGAAGTCACCAAAATGTCTTCACCAGTCTATCTCCACAACCATAGCACCTTCCTCTAGCACGACCAATAGCGAACTCTCCCAAATGTGCCGATTCTGTGGTTTTATACTCCTTGAAACAGTCGGGTAATAACCGCATTACAGGGGTCTAAAATTAGATATTTCATCATGTTTCGGATGAGATTCGAGTCACGTAGGCCGCCCTCGTAGGGTTAAGACGCAGTTGGGACAGGTATCTATGACGTAGTTTCGGCGGTATTCCCACTATGAGCCCCCCGGGCTTTGAGTCATGGGCCAGCCCTCAAGGTGTTTCGACACAGGCCCCATACAGCCCGCCCTCAGAAACACAGCATGCAACATTATTATTACATCGAAATGTGAATATTTTTGAAATTCGGTTGTCATAGAGTCCTAGATATTATCGTACTAAAAATTATAAAAATTACAGTTTTCCGTTTTGATAGATTTGTGGTTTCAATTCCTTATTTTTCTAAATATCCTTTTTATTTTTTTACTCGAAAGCAAAGAATACTATCGCCCAGTGCTATATAAATAAACGGGTGCTAATATAATATATACTCGGCAAAAATATCCCATCGAATCATGATGAGTAGTTTCTATCGAGTATTTCAGTTGTTCGCTCGACATCTTACCTTTATATACCCCTTAATAACTTGGAACTTACAAAACAAATAAAGAAAGAGGGTTTCCAAAAGGCATTTAACACCATCAAAAAAACTAACGCTGTAGATGCGGCGAGTGTACAGGTGGCAACAACACAAGATCCTCATTAGCGAGGCGTGTAAAGGTCACGGGGTGTGGTCGCGGGCGCGGAATAATCGCCTTATCCCCTGGAAAGGGAAGGGGAGATGTGCGGATACCCGAGTCGGCTCTAGGGCCGGCCTGACCCACTCTCAGCCTCGAGAAGGGGGCAACGACCGGGGAGTGAAAACAATGCCCTATCGAAGCCCCCCTCTGCCTATTATCTGATCCAATTTTCCTCTCAAAACAGCCCCCGCGTAGTTCCCCTAAACAAGCATCCTTCATATGCAAAGCCAATGATTACAGGCAAAGCAGTTTTCAAACTACAGTAAATTAAAAACTACGCAGTGTCGCTCAGTGCTCTTCACATAAGAGTGCATGGAATATAATTCAGCGCTAAAAGCATTAGTTTAGAATTGTAGGTTTCTCGAAGTCAATTTGCAAAAAAAAAAAAAAAAAACTATCCTAGACAATAGATTTTCCCAACTTTCTGAGCAAAATGTCTTCTCGAGTAACGTATGTATGAAGAAAATTTTTGACGCCGAAACCTCGTATATTAAATTGCGGCGCAAGAGATCTCGCTTAAGAAATGCTTCATTCTGGGCAAATGTTTGCTCGTAAATTTAGAAAATATAATCATAATGGCTTGTAGGTGTATAATTTTCTATATTGACTATCTCAATTGTAGAAACCACGCCCTCTTAAATCTAACATTAATGGGTTATTTTTCTTGGCACAGCGAGCACCAACTTAAGACGCTTCGTAGTTTTACCTTCTAGAATATTTGTATCTTTTCGCCATTTGTGAGTATAAAAATTATGTGACTAATGAACACAGTGAATCTGCTTCCCCGTTGCCAGTAAAGAATGTCCGCGACAACAATAATTACTTTTATTGGTTACTAGCTGACCCGACAGACGTTGTCCTGTCTTAACGATGACTATTGAAATCGAATTGTTATAATTAATGTCGATAAATAAATCTCAAGGGCAGTTGCTAAGTGTCTGTGGCATCAACCTTGAAAATCCATGTTTTTCACATGGCCAGTTATGTGTCGCCTGTTCCCGTGTCGGAATACCAACAAAACTATTTATATACTAAGAATATTGTATATCATAAAGCATTAGAATAATAAACATACTTTTTTTATTAATTATAACAATTCGATTTAAATAGTCATCGTTAAGACAGGAAGCATGTAGACAAAATTATGGAAAACAATGTTCGTATTTGTTTAGCATTTGACGAAATTATAGCATCCTCAAGGCGCAATGACTCTGAACTAACCGTGATGTACACTAAGAAATTAAGTTTTCTTTATTTATTTTTTATCAATAAAATTACTCCGATCGAAGCATTTGTTTTAGATGATATTCTGCCACGTGAACACTTAAGCTTACTCCGTAGGAAACAACCATTGTCATGGCATGTATATTGCCTCCTGCATGCACAGTTTCATCCAAAGTAAAGTTCTCTCTTCACGAGAATATACTTTTTCGATGGTCAAACAACTTCTCTCCCACTCAATCTCTCTCGCTCTCTCACTCTCTTCAAAAGCTCTGATCTCCCAACAATTGTAAATATTATTGCTTCCATATAACGAAAAGTGGTGACGCTTGTGGTGTTGTAAAAGGCGGTATTGCATTTCAAAGTTTATTGTTTGGATGAGCTATTTGATGTAGTTCTCGCTAGAATATAAACATATGCAAATATGAGCGAAATAAAGTTCGCTGACGTCCCCAATAAACTCGAGTAACTGCTGATGTTACGACTCACATTTAGTGCTACAATTCCACGAAAAAGTTAAAAAATATTTCTGCTTTATAATGCAAAACAATAATTTGCATTCAGGGTCGCCCAATTTAAACTGTATGCAAACCGTTTGACAAAAATTGAAAATATATTACGAACAACTACTCATGTGGTTGTGACAAATGTGCAGGGCTACCTGAGCTGAAACACAAAGATGGCGCTCCAACTGCGCGCAGTGTTCGGAGCTACATTTTTTTTTCTCAAGAGACCAATAAACGTGCGCCCACAATGCTTGCTTACGAAAAGAAATCACACTTTAGACTACTTTTGAATATGGCTTTTAAGACACCACGTACATTGGAAGCATTATTTTAAAGCCCTCGTACTTCGATGAAATATTCTTTTTGAGACGGTTGTTTCTGAATATACAATGTACTGGATAAATTTGACATTGGACTTTGCCACAGTGATGGGTTCAATAAAATGACGTGATCACAGCTTAGTCCCACAGTTTGCGGAACACTGCGCGCGTGTTTACGACTTTGGCCGTAGAGGCGATATCACAGTACATGAGCCGGTTGGCGTCGCTCGTAGTGCCTCGCTGATTTTCGCCACATGCACGCAAAAACAACCTTCACTAGGCGGTCGCCTTAATAGATAATTCTGAAGACGGACTATTTGTGCGTTCAAATTAGGTAAAACTGATACAAAATTTGCTGTGATCGCAATGTAGTGAAATTATTACGTTGCTTCCCGGATCAGGATGGGTCGCCATGGTTGAGAGAAGGCCGGAGTGAAGTCACAGCAGGCTGCTCTAGTCGAGAGACAGACATGGCCAGACATGTCTCGGTGAGGCTAGATTAGATATTGCAGCAGCTCTGGAATGAAACACCAACGAATATGGGAAATCCTTGAGGTTACCCGCCGGCGCACAGCAACGTCCGCCCTGTTTCCCACATGCCGAAACCTGGCCAGTCCAGCCGGGAATCAAACCCAGATATCCATGAAAGAAGGCTCCAGCGTTTGTTATTCGCGTCTCCAGGACTTGACAACATGACTGGCTTGTTCGTACTTAAGGTCACGGGTGTTCCTATTAATGCTGTTTTTGCGAGTTTAATTTTTAAAATCCTGAAAGGGAGCAGATATCCCAAAACCGTTACGTAGAAATGTTGGAAATTGTTTGTACTAAGTAGCCTAATTTTTTCAAAACACGTATTTTTCAAGTGTTGGCTAGTTATCGACCTAAATAAATTTTTTTAAAGTCAATAATTAGCCAAAATTATAAAAACTAATATTTTGAAAAAATTAGGCTACACAGTACAAGAAATTTCCAACATTTCTGTGTAACGGTTTTTTTTATATCTGCTCCCTTTCAGAATTTAAAAATATAACTCACTAAAATAGCCTAAATAGGGATCCGTGGCCTTAACTCATGTCATTTAGGTAATCAGTAAATGTTTGATTTCACAGCGAAGTGTTATTGCTAGGGAGGGAAATTTTTGGTGAAAAGATTTTTGCCCCACTTTGTTTCAGTGCCTTATGTGCACACCTGCAGTTCAACAGTTGTGTACAGTTCTACAGTTTTTGTGCAGAGTCGTTATTCATTTGACTGTGTCAATCAGTACACGAATAACTGCCACACATCACGTCTGTGATTTGAGGGTTTAACCTCCACACGCTGGGTGTTACGGCTTCCAACCACTGACCACATAGCCATACTTTTTTTATATATTCTTAAACTTTGGAATCGTCTACAGCGCTTCCTATTTGACCTGAACCACAGGTTTCGTAAATCAAACTTTTTTCACCTCATAAGTTTGTCGTCATGTTTTACATACACGTTGTGTACCACAAATGAGACAACGCTGGAGTGAATAATCCTAAAACTACAGAAGTGTCAGTTAAGATGTGCTTGGATCAAGAGATGTGAGTCCTTACAGAAAAAAACATTACGAAAATGTGTTTTGACGTCCGTCCGTACGACGTTCAAGGGGCACAAAATATCCCCTAAAGTTGAGCTTCAAAATGTATATTTTGTGTAATGCAGTAATAACACTTGGTGCTGCCACTAAACATTTTATTCCACGTTAGTCGTGGCGGAAGGCGACTCCTTCCCTTTGCGTCCTGTTAATTAAACCCGGCGACGTCCTGCATACCAGGTGTCCTTAGTAATTAAACAGTCGTAGAACGAAGCGACATATGTACAAGAATGAGGAACGGTGTTAGAGTTGGGCTTCTCTAGGTGGTCAGTTACTGCTCAGCTGTAGGATACATACTAAACATTTTTTTACAGCAAATAAACATTAAGCTTATAAAGAATGCTTCAGAAATATTTTTGCAAACTTGAAGGATGGGTTCCTTACACCAAAACAAGGAAAAAATGCCAGAGAAACATGGGTCCGTAAATAAATCTTGAGTTATCAATGAAAAGACAATGTCACATCTGTTTGAAAGTGCCAGTATATAACATCAGTGAAACTTTCATAAACTCGGAAACTCACAGTAAATATACGAAATGGTATCCACTTGTTTCCACACACGCACACGTCGGATCATACACTGTCGCACCCAATCAAATATTCCCACCTCCGCCATCAAGGATACAAATGAGAGCATCAGCATATTCGTATCAAATCCACATCATCATTCAACTAACAAAATTAATTTTATCACCGGTACCTTGCCACACAGTGAGCTAACTTTTCAGTAATAACTCAAAAACTAAGGATTTTCGGGCCTGTGTTAATTGGACTTTTTGATTTGGTGTAAGGAACCCACACTACATGTTTGTAAGAAGTATTTCTGAAATATCTTGTATTAAAATAACTACAATTAACTTTACTTTACAATTACTTTACTTTAAGCAAACATTTTTTCCGCGGCAAAGCTATTTTGCAGTGGATAATAATTTTAAAAAATATTCTTGGCCACTTAACAAACATTATGTTGAAGAGAAGAAAGCTATGATCGGGCATATTTACGCTCCACCGGTAACAGCAGCTGAAAGACGGCAAGTCTTGCACTTAAAATAGCTAAGTACATAAATTAAAGTTAAACTTTATAAAATTCTAAAATTTGTTATAAGTAAGTGTACAAAAAACTCTAGAAAATTATTTTTAACAATTTCTTGAGCAAACATTTGGCCAAAGTGATGACGCTTCTTCTGGTAGACGATTTGTGACGACGAACTTATATCATCTTAGATTCAGGTGGAGGTGGGAATGCGCCACTTCGTCTATTTTTCTCACAAAGACGACACACAGCGATAAAATGATTGACTAAATTTGATACTTTGTTTTCCTGCTTGTAAATGCGGCAATTTTTTAAAGTTTTATTTTGAAAGAATGTGCCGTGGATTTTAACCCCATCACATACTGGGATATTTGCTTCCCTACATATATTTGTAGTTCATGACATTATACATTTTTTGCAACAGTGGACAACAGTGGAATTACGATAATATAATGGACTTTTAAGACATCCAGTACAAAATCTTATCCGCTTATTGCTGAAGACGCAGGCCTCGACCTACTACACAGGAGTTCAGTGTAAGGATAATAATCGTAATACCTCGCAATAGGTATTGCTTCCATCACAAATTTTCGGAGTACATACATTTCATACGGATCAAAGCTGTCGAATACAGATTTGAAGGTGAAACATGCAACGGTTTGGCATTACTGTCAGCTTTCGGGTTAGACTTAAATGTTGACAGTTCCTAACTGGTTTTTTTCAGACTCGTACAAATAGCGCTTTACAACTGTATCAGAATGCTAAACGTGATTTTTGCGAAGAGGAAATAAGTGCCAATTAATTTTCCACTTAACACCAAATTTTATGTGCGTTGTTTTTACGTATACGGATATCTAATAGTCATCGAGAAGCAGGTTTAGTTGAGTCAAACAAAAAAATAATATGCTTGACTTAGTCAAATAATTTGTTTAGTACAGGCCAATCATCTTGTTGAAACTAAACTACTTTGTACGTTCCTTTTATTTTCTTACCCAAAAGTATAATATTTGGTGAACACAGCTAAATATTTGTTTGGTTGTACATATAGTTTAATAATTAATCACTAAAGAAAGTTAGTTCCGATAAACATACGTGGACCTTCGTGACGGACGGCAGTATATTGTTACTCATTACAAGCCTGAGAGTTAATTTTTAACGCATTCTAATGCATATAGGGCACTTAAGATATATATATATATATATATATATATATATATATATATATATATATATATATATATATATATATATATATATATATATATATATATATATATATATTCGAATGTTACGTATGTTTTTATAGTCTGTAGAAATTGTTTTACCGGGTTTGTTTGTGCCTTAATAGAATATCATAAAAACCTATTTTGATATAATGCTAATTTGTCACAGAAATCGCAAAATAACTATCGAACAAACTACAAACCACGGCGTTCACAAATATAACATTTGGTGTAACCAACAAACTGTATATTCGTGTAGGCCTACTTCCGAACATATTATTACATTTTCCCAAACAAAATATTTTTAAATACGTAAGTAGTTGGTCAATTGAACTCCACATTAGCGGAGTCAACAAAACCAGGAACTAAATAAATGTTGGTCAGCATTCAACATCTAGGTCTTATAGTGCTGGTGAGGGATCACATGATGTGAGAATGGAACAACGTTGGAATGAAGAGACGAGGGACTGGGAGATCCTCGAGAAAACCCGCCGACCGGCGGCATCATCCGACACGATTCCCACGCACGAACAAAACCTTACGTCCAGCTTTTTGTATTTTGTTCAGGTAACTAAATATTTTGTTAGCTCAAGTACATATTTATTCGGAACTGCAATTTATTTAAATTTTTTTAGAGTGTACATAGAACTAAATAAACGAGCGGCTTGTACAATAATGAAAATTTCGACAAACTAATCCATTAATATTTAAAATGACCACACATATTTTAAGGCTGTGCAATAAGTACGACGTGGGCAATATTTATGTGGATACATCTTCATGTGTGTTTTATCGTATAAACTCTATGGCATTATTTTCTTTCAAGGCTTGGTGTGACTTAAGGGCGCTGCCTACCTTGAAGCCTCGGCGGGAGCAAGCATAGGGTTTTACAGGTTAAATAATTTTCCACCTTGCTCAGTAACGGTTGAAGTTACAAATATGTCACCATTGACTTTTTTGTTTGTCTTGATGCCGCGTACATTGCTATGTACCATGTAGGTAGTTTTTTTTTTTCAATACCCTGAAAATTGTGGGCAAAAAAGGCATCTTTACACACAAAAAAACACGCGAAAATCGTTATTCATAATTTACTTTCCGCAATTTATTTACATAGCAATATTCTCCTTTTCTCGGCGCAGAAAATGGTTTTTGTCTGGAAGAAATATCACAAAAGGTGACCGAGTGCCATTGAAAATAATTTAACATGTAAAACCGTGTCCTTTCTACGCCAGGGCTCTGAGGTAGGCAGCGCCCTTAACGTCTGGTTATTATTACGATGTAAGCGTGTGCGAATAAGTGTGAAGGTGACTTGTGCCAAGCTTCACACAATCGCATCCGGACCGAGCCGCGTTCAATAACGGGCCTGCCCGCCTGGACATAATTCTGTTTGGTAAGAGAGAACGCCACGGTTTTTATTAAATTCTCGAAATCCTCAAAGCACAAAGGTCTACAGCAGTGGAGTGTGCTCTTTTCTTCATCCTACACGGACTGCGATTGGCACGGATACCACACAAAAAGGTGGGCGTTTCCCATTACGCTGTTTTTCAAGAGACTAGTCTTTCGCGCACCTCCTCGCCAACAAAATGACAAAAAAAAAAAAAAAAAAAAAAAAAAAAAAAAAAAAAA
>PNEQ01042250.1:11373-21809 GCA_003012365.1 Medauroidea extradentata | reverse complement strand
AAATGAAGTATCGTTCCATCTGTCTGGGATATGACCCACTTTTAGCTCCTGTTGTTTTGTGTCCCTTCAAGGAATTTTCCGCGGGATACATACTAGTAATAGTTTCGTAATTTTCAATAAAAATATCTAGTGGTTTCTTAACTGATTTTTGGGTAAAAATTACTTGTTTCATTGTCTTACGTGCACATTTGCAACTAAGCTTCATGGTTATTGGCGGAGTGTCTTTCTGAAGAGGAGTCACTCATTTTACTGCGCCAATCAGAATAAGGTTACAGCGACACCACACGTCTGTGATTTGCCGGTAGAACGACAAGACGATATACGTTAAAACAGCCAATCACTGACCCCGAAACAGAACTGCAAAAATGCTCTTACGGCATTGAAACACCTTGGTGCACACTTTTTTTTTCAGTGGCAATTTCCATTAATAATTATTAGCGTTACTAACTCAATTTTCAACACGTTTACCACAATTTGTTTATGTTAAAGTATAGAATGTTCTGTAAAACGTGATTGGCCGTCGAAGATTGTTTTGTTTCAAATCAAACCCATTGTTCATAAACATATATTCAATTCGTCTTCATGCATATTTGAAACATTTTAAACCACTTATGTTTTGCAACATTTTTCTCGTAGTGCAGTAAATGCATCTACCACATAGAATTTGAAATTCTTTGAGTATTTAAAATACGCGGTTGATTTTTACGAAGCCACATTAAACGTTCTCATCTGCAGAAGTATATTTCTGAAGGAAAACATATAAGATGCGTTTTGAATAGTACTTTATAGAATATCCTGCTTTATAAACACTATTACGGAGCTATAAAACATGACTAAAAACGGCCTGTGTGACTTATACCTCTCCAGATATGGCGTTGTACAAAAACGAACTTTGGGATGGGAAGTCTGTAGTAATTTTGCTTCATATGTTAAGGGGTATGGAAAGGTACGATGTCAAGCGGACAACTGGAGTACTCATTCGTCAATAAAGTCTGAACTACTCATCAAAATTCGATGAGATTTTTAGCCCAGTAGATATTTTATCAACGGACGTTTATTTATATAGCGCTATGCGGTAGTATGCTTTACTTTCCAGTAAAAAATTAAAAAAAGTTTTTAGAAAAAAAAGGGCTTGAAACCACACAGTCCTACAAAAATGGAAAACTGTAATTTTTATATTTTGTAATAATATAATATCTTGGCCTCTATAATAATCGAATTTAAAAAACGCTCGCATTTTCATTTGAAAATAATTATAACATCCGTAAAACACTCGTACATATATATATGTATAAATGTCCAGAAACTGCCTCATAATAAGCATACCACGTGAATCTTGGACTGAATTGTTGCAGACGAAAATGTTAGCGGAAAAATGTTGTGTGATGACATTTTTCTCGCACAATCTGGCAACATAGCGCGGAGGAAGTTGCCTCATGCGATCTACATCCAGGCATTATTTTATGTATGTGACGTCTGGTAAACGTGGAATCATGTTTGGGTTTCTCTGGATCTGAACCTGCGCCTATTATATGATAGTCAGAACAGTGATAGCAAGATATCTGTGGAGTTCAATATGAGGCTAACTCTGCGCTGTGCTGCGCGTAAAATGTCATCCCACTCAACATTTTGCCATTAACATTTTCGTCTCCATTTTAGCCCAGAATTCGCGTAGTATGCTTATTATACAGCATTTTCGAAGCATTCTGTATAAAGTAGTCGATTTACGGACAAATTGTAAAAAAAGGTATTTATACATCAAAATTAGTAGAAAAATTTTTAGTGTAATGTTTCCAAAATCCACCTTTTTTTACTTTATTTACCGTATTCTTACCAACTTAACCAATATATTATATTAAGAAATATAGACTAAAATGATGTATTTTATGACAAGTACAGCGTAAACCAAAATTGAACAGCCCCAAATTTCTTAAAACATATTCAAAATCCACCAATTTTTAATTTTTTTCATACATTAATCTAGAAATCACAAATATGTAAACAGCTCAAAAAGGCATATGTTGCAATACAAAAATCGGAGCCAGAATTGAAGCCCATAATAATTTCAATAATATGTATAACACTACAATATACCAAGAGTTTGAATTTATTTTCCCGGAAATCATCCCGGAAAAAATTTTAGAAATAAAAATTTATGAACAATGACTTTTACGAAAACAATATTTTCCATAGCATATCCAAAAACGACTGAAAGCCACTTACTTCCCACATAACAAAGCTCAAACCTGTGTATCTAGGGGAAAAGAAGAAAGGAGAAAACTTGAAGAGCACGAAATTTCCCCCAACGTAATGTATACATAAATTCCCCATCTACTAAATATTTCAATATATTTTCTTGAACATTTCGTGAATCGAAAATCACATACATTACTAAGAGGGCTAGAAAGAAAATTAAAGCTTACTGAGATTTCTCATATTGTAGCTAATGGTTACCATAAGTAACTTAAAATTTCTATTTTTTTATTTGTCTCAAAAACGTATGTAAAAATGTGAGAAAACAAAACGATCAATTCAACGAGAAAATGAGATATGATAAAAATTAAGTTACATAAAATGTTCAATAATCTGTCAGAAGTGTAGTGAAATAAAGAAATTTGTTTTCACAATTATAAGAACTTGAATATTTTATTATTTAGAAGTTAATAAAAAAAGAGTAACAGTTTATAACAGGCCAATTTTGTAAACATAAGGTACAATGCAAATAAAACATAAAACATTTTGTGTTAGAATAGTCTTAGAGAGCCCGTTAAAATTCCATTGCATGCAGAATTGTTTGTTTAATCTTACCCAATCACAATAATCTGTTGTATGTCATTTATATTACATTTAATTTTGCATACTGGCGAGAAGTGCAGTGTTTAAGAGGAGTTTTGAATCGTGTCACTGCCTGTTAACCCTAAACGCCGCAGGGGAGAGAAAGCTATAAATATACGACAAGAGCTAGTCCGCGTCCTTGAGCTGGTGTGGGAAACAGAACTCAAGTAGGTTAACACACATAAGTGGCTTCACCCACCCTCTGCAGTGAAATAAATTATTAAACTTCATATTGGTTATCATAAAGGGTCCAAATTTTGTAATATGTCAATGTTAACCTGTGCTAATTTCGAAAAGAAATATTAAACCGATACAGAGGAAAGGTCGAGTTTAGTTTTGTCACCCGCCCATCGAGACTACGATTGGTTGGAAGTGTAAGGGGGTAGTTTTTTAGAGAGAGAGAGAGAGTGTGTGTGTGTGCCTTGAGAGTGTCGGTTTGGGAGTTTGGGTGTACTCTAGCTGTGGCCGTCACGAGAGTGATCGTGCCCGGAGTCACTGCGGGTATTCGCGGGAGTCAGCGGATTTAATTAAGAATTGCTTTCTTCGTGGCCGTCACCAGGGTGTTGACGTACACAGGGCTGCTGCGATCGCAGGCGTGGTTGGCCGTGAATTTCGGGCAAGTCTTTATTTTAACGGGCGGCTCTGAGGGCGTTGTTTGTTGAAATCGTCTAGATAGGGCTGAAGGCGGCTGGACGGGGGTGGGAGGGAGAGGTGGCGGGCTCGGACGAATGATGTGAAGGCGCGCAAGCAGATAACTGTACGATGTTGCCAAATCAGCACGCGCAGAGAACTTTCTTTCTCGTTGCCAGTGGTTGACGCTCATGGGTCGCCATTTCTTATAGACGTAGCGGTGTGCCTTGGTTTCAGGGAGGAAACCAAGCGCGAGTTTCATTAACTATAAAGCACCTAGAATATCTCGTGGGACTGATAGACTGGTTTCGGAGTTTTTGAAGTATAAAAAAGAAAATCCGGTGTTATTTAGTATTAGTAATACTATATGAACTGGAACATTTATCAAAATTAATACATAGATTTCTTTCCAAATACCTTTATTTTATAGAAGGGAGGTTATAAGTTACATACTAATTATTTAATTGTGTATCCGAAATGCACCATAAAACCATGTTATCCCATTTGAAAGACCAAAATACTTGGTGAATAAATGCACTTCGTCTTGCAAAAAAAACGTACTACGTCAACATAAAAAGATGCAAAAACATATAAAAAATTAAAACTTTTTCGTCTTGAACAGCATTGGTCAGCAACAGTTTTACTTGGGATACAGAAAATAAGCTACATGTGAGCAGAGGAATTGCACCACATATAGTTAAGTCTGCTAGATATATGCACATAGCACTTCGTAAATATGTATTCCTTCTGAGGGAGCATAATAAGGCACGTTTATTAAGAGTATTATAAACTCGTTTAGACGAAGTAGAATGTCAAGTGCAACCATCAGTCAACTACACGCTGCCTTATGACACTCATCAATCATATAACTATACGTTCGAAAAATGAACAACAGCTAAGGAAAGCATATAACATTATGGAGTTGAAGCTTAAATTTGGAGATAAATTGTGTAAGCATATTATCTTTGTTGCACGTTCATGGAATATGACAACTCATAAGTAGAGCCACGATTTTATGGCGAAAAGATTTTTGCAACATTTGGTTTTGATGCGTCATGCGCACATCTGCAGCTCTGCTGCATCGTCTGCGATTGGATGATTTTACTCTCACTTGCCTTGGCAAATTACAGACGTACAGAGTCACAGTTATCTTACTCTGATTGGTGCAGTAAAATGGAAGAAGTGTCCGAACAAAGACACGCTGCCAATAACCATGAAGCAGAATTGCCGATGTGCACGTGAGACACTGAAACAAAGTGGGGCAAAAATCTTTTCGCGACAAAATCGTGGCCCTACTCATAAGTGCTTTGTAAGATCACCCGAATTTGATGTATTTTGTTCATGTTTAATGCTTACTTTCAAAGTGGTGACCATCAAAACAATTTGGTTCTAAGTTCACGTTTCCGGAAAATTATGATTGATTCAAACCTTTTCTTATTTTGGTAGTTTATCGTGTATGGATCAAATGCGGGAGAGTATATTGTTGTAGGTTCTCTATTATGGAAGATGGCATGGTATAAGTAAAGACTCTAACCAATATTTTTGGAATTACAAATCTGATTGTATTAAATTTTTTGGCAGTTCATGATAAAATATTTCATTAAGTAGTGTTTATTGTTGTAGGTCGACTATTTTTAAAGACAGTATGACACCGATACATAAAGAATGACTAGAAATGTCATATTTTGAAAACTGTATGATCGATTGTATCCAAATTTCATATTTGGACAGTGTATGGTCCAAGCTTTGATTTGAGCTATGTTTATTGTGGTACGTCTACGAATAGAACTACACGGCAGATAGTAACATTTCGAGTTAATTCGCACTAACATTGAGGAAAGTAGGCTCATCAGTTATGTTGGTTACTTTTTGTTTAATCTTCGTACAAAGCTGGGGAAATCTTCCAACTACCAGAGACACTAGCGAGTCTATAAAGATCTCGTATACGTCAGCAGAATATAATGACCCTATTAGTCTACCGAGCTAAAAAATAGCACTCGGTTTTAAAGAACATTACTACATATGCTACGTGCCAGGGTGTGAAGTCTTAACACGCTAGTAAACGAGCGGCTTCTTCTGAACAGCATTAACCTTGTGGAACCGTGCCAGGACAGTTTTCCTGCATAAATCTGAGCTGTATTGGTGCAAGGCGGAGTTCTAGCGGGAATGTAGACTCGCTGACAAATTACACACTCTACCAAGATCCGCGGAGGTGAATAGGTACAGAAAAAACACGTTCAAATAACATGTTAAAACTTCCAACTTCGAGTTAAAACATATGGATGCTGTACGGTAAAGGATGTTGGAGGTATTTTGTTTGGCTTTGTAGTACGTGCATCCCGACTATACGACGAAGACTCGGGCAGTTGCACGCCACTTAGAAATACTTAATATGGATGCCATGACAGCTTCGAGAAGACATACCGCTATGTTTTGGCGGCAATGGTGTCCAAATTCGCTATAAAGTCAGTAATTCTGAAGACCATATTGTCTAGAATATTAGTTGAATAGTAATTGTTACTATGGCTCTGACATTAACTTTTGATTTATTTACATTCTATGTATCTGATAGTTACTTAACAGCGATATGCTGTATTAAAAGTGGCATAAAACTACAAGTTGGCTGAAAATAAAGTAACCAAAGGTTTAGAAGTGCTCAGTTTATCGTGAACCGCGTATGTAATTTACAATACGAAATTAACATGAAAACAAAAGACGAATATACGCGACAGTTTGACTAAACTACAAAGTGCACTTTTTTTTTTTTTTTGCTTCTAGCAATATCTTCAAATGTTTGCGCCCACCTCTGAAATTTTCTCTGCGTAAATGATTTTGTTTAGTTGAAATATTTTTGGTAAAATTGTGTTTTTTACTATGTTATCAACTGGGTACTGGGTAATGTAGAGATTTTTTTTCACTCCAAAGACAAATACTTCAGGAAATACACAGTGTAGAAGAAGTCCGGTGCATATTAGGTATTGTTTCCACGTAGATTTCCTCTTCTAAAAGGTATGCAGATTCTCATTTCTTAAGCACACAGCGCCAAATTACAGTAAGAAAAACTTAAAATCTTCTTGATCTAGTACTCAATCGCAATCAAGACACCCCGACTTAGAAGGGGGAAGCTAGAGATTGAAGAAATATTTACAGACTGTTCTTATTTTTGCTGAAATTTAGAGCAAATTCCAAATTTAATGAATATGGTAATTTTTGCTTTGCATTTTTGTTTGTGCGGGTTTCAAAGGCTGTTATTCTTTTCGGTTTTACGTACTCTAATAACAAAATAAAAATACGCGATTGCAGCTTTATTACAAAGCAGCATCGCTTTACCATCAGTTTCAGTATGTGATGAAATGTGGTTACCTATGTTTTGAGAAATGTTTGCTGGAAAATTTACTAACCCCTTATTACCAACAAGTCTTAAAAGAAATGTTCTTAGGATGAGAACAAGTCGTCTCGGATATCACGAATGTTATGTTATTGGACATTTGTTATTCAGTGTGTTTATGGAGCACGGTTTACACCGTAACTTAGCAAACAACCCTTTTATGAACTGCATAGGTCAAAATTTAAGACCATTTAATTTCGTTAAGATTATTTAACTTTGTAACCAATTTTTAAATACGTATATTGAAACAAAAATTAGTGACTGATGCAGTGATTACATTCCGGAGGTGGCCTTTGGTAGCCTATTATTGATGTGTGTTCCTTGTTTTACTTGACCCGATTCCATGTTTTGAAATTGTATGTTATGTATGTATCCTGTTGACTAAAGCATACTCCGCTTATTTATGTTTTTCTGTTATTTTTACTTTCGCAATGGGGTATGTCCAAGAAACTAAATCCAGTCATGCACTCCCATTGTACAGTTATTTCAAAGATCAGCCTATTTGGGCATATCCTTACCCACAATTCACAAATATGATTGACTTTCAGTTTTATATTGCCGTATGTTACTTTGTAATGTAATCAAAGTAAGCCTATCTGTTTATAGCAGGCTGAAGCCTATCTCTGATACAGAAAAAAAATTAACTGTGATTCAATTGCTTAAGATGCTGTAAAGTGGAAGCTGTATTTTAGTACTTCAATTCGAACTTCAAGTTAAAGCTACAGATAATGGCACCTACCACTTCAACACAGGGAATGTCTAAACTGATGGCAAAATTAAGAACATGCTGATAAGTTAGCAGAATGCCACCACAGACAAGGAAAGAAATAAACTGAAAGTAAAAATGACAAAGAAATGTTTGCGGATGGGATATTGAAGAAAATGCAAGAGTAAAGACCAGGCTAAGAGTTCATGCATGGGGGGAAGAAGAAAAATGAAGTGTCCATAGTATCCATATCAAACAGCGCTACGTT
This sequence comes from Medauroidea extradentata, assembly GCA_003012365.1. Taxonomy (NCBI): domain Eukaryota; kingdom Metazoa; phylum Arthropoda; class Insecta; order Phasmatodea; family Phasmatidae; genus Medauroidea; species Medauroidea extradentata. The sequence goes on along the minus strand of PNEQ01042250.1, from coordinate 13,982 downwards.
CATATTCTTCAAGAAGTACACTGCGAAAAGCTGTACACAAAGTACGGTACGGTATAACTTAACATTCAGCCCATCAAGACAAAGGTAGGCATATGACAGCTTATGAAGGAGACTTGGAAATCCAGGTAACACTGTTTTAGTCATAATTCATACATTTCCAGTATCTCGTTCGTATTCAATAGAACAAAAGATTTATATAAGTTTAATGAATAAAATTACATTAGCTGGCTAGTTACTGGCAAGAGGGGCGGTGAAAGTAAAGAAATTTGGAGGCAGGCCAAAATTTAGGGAAATTTTTTCTTGTTTTGAGTAAAGAAGAGGCTTAACAACTATTTACATAAAAACATTCAAACAGTGTCTCAAGTTTCATGAGCTGTGATCCAAACATGTGAGACCTGTTACTAAAATCTCCCATAACGTATGTTTGTGTGCATTAAACATACGAACTTTGGATTCGTGGCTGACACAGCTCCTTTTTAACTGAAAGAGGTAGTAAAGAGTAAAATATTTTACCATCCTTACTGGACGAATGTGTTGCAATTCTAGTTCAGAGAATTGTGTGATGAACAGACGCACACCCTGCCGTTACATTTGATCAATCCTGAAACCCAACTATGATCTTACACAACAAGAAAGATGGAAAGGCTGGATGAAATCTGAACTCGAGGATGCATGTAGAAGAGCCACCTTGTTTAAAATTGTTAAAGTTGCCATTATTGGCGGGGACAAAGCCCGGATAAAACAAATGCATTGCAGTTTGTCAGATTGGCTTTGCAGTGGAGGTAAGTGGGCTTTACGTCTCGTCGGCAGCGAGGTCATTGGAAACGGCGACGCACAACTTACTACAATGACAGGAACTGTGAGAGGAGTCAGTCATGGCCTTTGTTAAGGAACCATCCCAGCATTCGCCTGGAGTAATTTCGGGACACCATGGAAAACAAAAAATCAGGACGACCGGAGCCGGGGGTCGAGCCCGAGTCCTCCCGAATGTGAGTCCAAATTGTTACCATTGCGCCAACACATTACAGTTCGTAAAATGTAATAAAACATTTACAGTGTCTAGTGAAAAGGAGAATGATAAACATTTCAAGTAAGTAGACTTTAATCTGCCAACAATTAAGGTAAACAGGGGTGCCCACAAGGGGGATAATTGCGCAAGTTGCGCAATTAGAATTTTGTTTTTGTGGGGGGGGGGGGATTTTTTTTCAAGAATAAAATGTTTAATTATAAACGAAACATGTTTTCATGATTGTACAAATGCTATCTTGGTATTATCTACAAAGTAGGTTAGTAAAAACCACAGCAGTTGTATTTATTTACGATTCTTTTTACTTAATGGTAGCCTAAATAGCTCTTCAGTACTGAAGTGTAATTCGTAGAAAATTTTGTTTTTGAGTTTTGAGGGGGAGGTGGGGATTTGCGTGTTGGGTCTTGGGGGGAATGGGCACCCCTGAAAGTAAAGGACGTGAATTTGACTTTGTTTTCAATGTTTGTCAGAATTTTTTATTTCAGTGAAAACATTTATATTTGTTAAGCACATCTCTGTGTATTAAAAAAATTCATGTTACGATATAAATCTTTTCAGATTTTTTCAACGCAGAAACAATTTCTAAGTTCAGATAAATTTATATTTTTTCGCCGAAGTTTAATTTTATTTTTAATTTCGAAATATAGGATTGCTAATATCATGACCACTAAACTAATGTGAAGAATACGTAACTTCGTGATTAACTGTAAATTTTACTAAACCTGATAAGAATGTTGCATGTTGCTTCTATGTAACATCAGTGACACTAAGAAAATATTTTTAAAAATACTTAGAACTACAGAATGGTAATTTCTAAGCCTCCATTTCCTATGTATTGGCTCTGTTTCCTTATGAATGTAACTTACTGGCATGATTAGAATCTTGAGTTTTTCGTGTATCCATCATTACGGTTCAAGTGAGTTCACACAGCACGTAACATCTATGACACTACATTTCATGGATTTTGTTACGAAAACTGCAATTACTAGAAAATAAAATTGCGCCTGAAGGAAAGTGTTACAACAAGACTCCAAACCCATTATTTTAAACCCGGTAATTAGTTTCAATTAAGATTTTTGGAAATTATAACAATATAATTTAACATCCATGACAAGCACTCAGGCATGGTAATAAATTTGGAAACCTCGTCTGGTAAGCGGCTCAGGTGTATAAATAAGTCACTGGGTCCAACGGAAAATCAAAAACTTATGAAATATTAGAAAACAAAAACTGTTCCGTGCGTAGTGATAGTTGTTTATGACAATCTGTACATCTCCTCCCTTTTCCCCCTCACTCATCTATTAACTTTCAAGCAGGACACGCGGATGTGGTTTCTAATGTAAACAGGGGCGTCATTTCAGATTTTTATAAGGGGGGGGGGGCAAGATTTTGTTTTCTGGCGACAGTGACCTTGTTGCATCTTTTTTATTAATTAAGCATGTATAAATTAGATACTTTAATAATACAACCTCAGTTTTATGTCCTTAAGTTAGCATTATTTACATTTAAAATACAATAAAATATATATACACATAAAATTCTAAATCCATGGGGGAGGGGAATTTGCCCCCCCCCCCCCCCC
>PNEQ01042250.1:0-11273 GCA_003012365.1 Medauroidea extradentata | reverse complement strand
ACTGCTTAAGGCATTTCTATGGGAGATGAATGCAGTAAACTAATTTAGAAGCGCTTACATGCTCTTTTTAAAAATTGTAGCAGATTTTCAGTGTTACCCCCGTCGATTTGCGCATGAATTCAATTGCAGGTTTACATAATACGTATGAAATTATACTATCGCGCAGATAATATATTTTTTGACCATCCAGCCAGACTGACAGTTAAGAAAAAAAATAACTTGCATGTTTAGGCAGTTAATTTGACTTTGCAGTGAGGTTTCTAAACCATTACGTCATTTAAACTCTGATACACCGGTGTTCTGATTGTCTTGCCCCTCCCGAAGCAGGCTGCATGCACGCCAGTGCTAAAGGTAAACATACTTACCGTAAGCACAAACACGCCAAATGAGGCAGTCGTCTTACCTCGTCGCTGATTCATCCCGTGCAATCTCGCCCGCACTCGGCCCGGCCGGAGGCCCAGCGAAACTGGTGCCCGTTGGTTCGCGCGCCGGCGACGACAGCGCGGCCGTACTACCTGTGCCAGAAGCGCCCCTGGCGTCCTCCGCGGGAACTTCCTCGAGCGGCAGTGCGACCGAAGCGCTGTCGGCGGCCGGCGGCGGAACCGACAACTCGGTAGCGCCCGGGCGCGAACCGTTCGAACCGCGGAGTAGTGAAGCAGCATTGCTATAAAAAAAATTGCGCTGCACACATGAGAAAACGAGGGCATCGAAGGTAAGCATCATTCCATAAAAACAATCATATATAGACTAGAAGTTGTCTGCCTCCAGTGCGAGAGGTCTTGGGTTCGAATCCCAGGCCGGGCATGGATGCTTATGCTGCTTACTTAGGTTTAGTTAGTTTGTAAGTTTTCCCTTAGTAACGACACGATGGATCACGTAGTATTGGAATGTCACAAGACCGAAGACATAAAGAGGAATTCAGGGCACAACTACAAGACTGGCAAATCGAGAAATTTTTGAGAAGTGTACAACTTTGCTACAAAGATTGGGAAACGACTTGAAGATTTCGACCAGTGGCTAAGACAACTGGAGCAGGAGTAAAAGGCAGTAAAGGTGCTAGAAAGATTAGGTTCCGATGTCCCCTAAGGTGCCGCCTGGGTAAAGACCTAATTAAAACTGGGTCTGGACGAACACTGATTGGCGAGGAGAGCAAGTTTTAAATGGATTACCGGCAGAAAGCCATGTTTAGTAATTATGCCAGCACAGGCACAAAACCATCAAGAGGAGTCACAAGAAAAGAAGAGGATATGTGCCGTGCATTGATTCACTCGTCCGTGTACAGTTTCAATGCGGGTGGAAGGAGTGTGGTGCGCTGGCCTTCGGGCCTAAAACTTGTCCCTTAGTAAGTCTAACGATATATACTCGGGGGAAGTAAATAATCCCCCTAAAATAAATAATTTAAAAAATTTTGAAGTTGGCTTCCCTCTGATTTTTGATGAAACTGCAACAACTTGTTTCATTGCTTTACGTGCCTATCTGCGGCTCTGCTACATGATTATTGACAGTTTTTCTTTGTGCTGGGTCGTCACTAATTTGACTGTGCCAGTCAGAAATATAAGATAATTGCAGCACCACACGTTAGTGATTTACGAGCAGAGCTCTAAAACGTTAAGAGTTAGACGTCCAGTCACTGACATGAAGCAGAATTCCTGATGTACGTGTAAAGTATTCAAAATTACTTTTCCAAAAATCAGTGGCTGCAGCTATACTAACAATAATTCTAGGTTAGGAAGATAATCGAAGTTTTTATACATGAACTTAGCAAGATACAATTTACGCCTATAGTTACGCTGGAGTCGGTAAGGGGTTTATAAAATAAGATATTTTGGTATAATTACAGTTAGTTCTTGACAATGGGAAAAAATCATTTGATATAAAAATATTCAAAAGACACATACTACACATTGTCGGGTAATTCGCGGATATGGACTGCACCATGTGAATAAGTGTCCAAAACTAAGCTGAATATAATCTTTGGTTCAAAATACCAATTGGCTGGAATGTAGGGTAAGGTTATTCGTACTACCGTGTCATTTTTCTTGTAAACAAAGGGCCGTACGACATTTCCGTTTTTATATCAGATTCGCATGGCACAGTTCGTGTCAGCGAATCACCCGACAACCTGTAAAACATGCGTTGGACTTTAAACCGTACTAACAAGAATAAAATGTACAATTATAGCATAGCAAAGAGACACAAGTAATGTGTTGACATAAATGTAGAAACAGCTACACTCTTCGATACTTTGCTAATAAGTATTTTTCTGTTGCTTGCAGCTGTATTTTTAGTTCTCGATAGTAATGGTAAGTAAACTGATGAACTAGACATGAAACATACACTTCCCATGAATTATACACGACTGGTCGTATGGAACCACTTTGTTATAAAACGTACCTATGTGAAAATTTTAATAAGTCTTCAAAATATATTTATAAGTATGTAAAATATACTCGTGGCAGTTCGAACACTCACGTGATACGTTTGCGAATCCATCGACGCATAACTGTTACATTCCTTGAAGCTTTGCGTATCAGCAAATAAATAGTGTAGTTGGTGAGAGTTACATAAATATTGCATAGATACGAGTCGTATCAAATATCGTAAAGGACAATATGGGCAAACACTAGAAAAATTCACATTCGTATGTCTCTATTTTCTATGATGTTTATAAATTTACAGACTGAATCTCTTAGGTTAATAGTATTTTTTTATTTTTATTTTTTTATTTCAATAACACAAAGGCTAAAAAGAACAATAACTCGTTAAATATGCATACAATATTAAACTGTTGCATAATGTGAAAAGAAATTTACAATCAAATTATGCAAACATGTACACAACTTTCTTACTTATGAGAATAATATCAAACAAGGTATATATTCTAAAATCACGATTACGTTTCAATTTGTATATAACATATAATGAACTACCCATAGAGCAATGTACTAATGCAGAAGGACAAGTGCTCCTGTTGCCATGTGCTGTAACCAAATAAAACGTCTCGTGTTTTTCTTATGAGTTTCCTATATTGTCCTTGTACAATATTTTGGTCGTATATCCATGGAGGTATTAGTCTATGGAGTGGCATCTGCCGTACATTTCAATGGTAATCGTGTGAAGCCGATAATTTTCGAACATTTTCGAACTGCGCATGCGCAGGTTGTTATTTTTCCTGATTCGCCATATTTTGGGTGGCAAAACAATAGCAGAAAGCAATGTAATTATGTATTTTCTCACAAAAATCCGCACAAATTCTCTATTTGAATCGCACTAAACAGTTTACAATTGCTTCAGAAATATAAATAAAACTGAGTAAGCTCTCTCTGTGTGTATGAACTTTATAAACTTGATGAATTTAAATAAAAGTTTCTTACCTGTACAAAGATAATCCTCCGCAACTATCGAATCTGTTTGTAAGGCCAAGAGCTGCACAAACCTTCACCATAATGTGTAGTTAAAACATTTTCATTCAGTTCAATGCTATGTTTACATGTTTTTGCCACCACTAGCTCTATCCTTGTCTTTAAATGTCGTCTGTTGGCCGGCTTCAAATTTGCTCAAAGGCTTCCACTCCATAGACTAATACCTCCATGCGTATATCATAGACCAAAGAATATACGTTCATTAAAAGCATGGATATTAAATTGATAAATAATTACATGTAAATTACAAAGACGTAAATTACTGCTTCTATCCCCACAGAGCAGCGAATTATTGTTTTCAAATTACGGTCGGGCATAGCATTAGAAGCGCAGCTAAACACTTGAAGTCAGAGTATTTGAACCCTTGTTGTACGAAGAATTATGCACGTGGTCACTGTTGCTCATAAACATAAGAAGCAATGTTTTTTACATGCATTTTGAAGAGCAATAAAAGAAAAATGATTTATCCAGTGACAAATATGCCGTGTTTATCGCAGTCTACGTGGATTGAAGGAAAAAATTAAAATGTGAACGTAACAACATAATTGCAATTTGAAACACTATTCTGTGAGTTCTGTCATCGCCTACTGTTTGTGCGTGGAAACCATTGTTGTGGGAACAATGTTTAATACATTTATGCTAGTGTTTGTCATTTATTTAACATTTTGTGTGCACATATGTTTGCTTTATTCCCATTACCAAGCAGTTGCGTATCGTCAGTGACGTACCGATGCGTAAAATTAACATATGTGGCCGTATTGTTAGATTAGTTCGCTAGGCTTTTCAGCATAAGCAATTCTTTAGTCGGCCGTAAGAAGGTTATAAGTCTTATTACTTCTCATTGAGACTTGTTTCTTTCTTGCAACATTTAGTGGACATTTAAAGGGGCTACATGTCTTTATAATACCGCTTAGCCATATCCTTCTAACAGACTTCAGTGAACAAAAAGAAGTGTACAGTTCTCATTATATTTCCACATGTCTTGTATACTGTAAAAAATGTTGAGGTAAATTTACTCTTCATGTAATGGAAGCTAATTACCTCTACAAGTGAGGGAAAATTACTCAACTGGTAATGTAATTTTTCATTACATTTTGGCGCAAGCCCTCTAGGTCAATTTGACATAACGCGCGAGCGAATACACTACCATGCGAAAATTTCCACACATATTCGGAAATCAGATTTCCCTCTCAAGGTTGGGGAATATTGCTATACAGATGATGAGTAACATTACTAACTTTTTTTACAGTGAGCTTTCTTACCGAACACTAAAGAATTGTTTAACCACATAATTCACATTTAAGGTCCATCCCGTATATGAATTACGTATTTTGACAGCCGATGCTACAATATTGTACCACGTGTCAGAATAACATACCATTAAAAACAACAGGACGTGATCGTATGGCCTGATGGAACAGTAGTGGCAGCCCTGAACAACAAATCAGTAAACTTCCATCGCCGACATTGAATATAGTGTGTTATATACGTGAAAAATAAGTATGTGTTTTGGAGCAACCGTAATATAATAACACGACTTCGTATACAGCATTGGTCAGTTAACTATTTAATTCTGTGTCATTTCTATAAATATTTTACAAACATGCGCACCATCAGTCGACCTATGCCGGCAACCAAAACGAAGGACGGCCATGTTGCGAACGTGGAGGCTTTTCGTGTGTGTGTTTGTGATTCTTACAAGGTATTATTTTAATATTCTGTACGTATATTAAAATATTCCAGTGCAGGAATAAAAAAAATCCCGGCCTGTAATCACCAACGGGATATTACGATGTGTTACGGAAGACAGGAACTGGAAAAACGTTCAGCCTTGGATAAAGACCGCCAGGCAACTTGGCTTGGCATGTCTACAAAAAATAGTTGCTAAGTAGGAAGCAGATAATCCGTCGAGAGAAAAATACTATAGAAAAAAATTGTTACCGCCCTTTTATTTTAACAGCATTTGTGGGTAAATACTTACGGTTCTTATTGTATGCCTACCCAATAAATTCATTTGTACGAAAAAGTCCATGTTTAATGTTTTTTTTTTAGAAAGTAAGTGGTACCATTTAATATCAAGTCCACGTGAGATTTTGTGCCTGTCAGCTGCAAAAATGTATTCCTACATATTATTACAAAAAATAAACAGAAGACCTAAGCCAGTATATTTCCCGCCATTAAAGTGTACTTGTTTAATCATATGTATTACCAACATGATTTAAAACTGATCTGGGCAATCAGGCTTACCTATGTTTGTTTATTATTACTTACACTTTATGTTAATATATTATTTACATTTAGGTTGTAAGAGCACAAATTTTGCTATGTATAGTCTACAACAAATATGTTTACAAGTTTCTTTTCAAGTATTGTGAGGGATACGAATGTGATAATAACACTGATATTAAATTTGTTTTAATTTAGAAGGTAGGTCCTACCACAGAAGGTAAGTTTTTTTTCAATGGTCTACTACTTAAAACTTAAAATACACAGATTTATGATGAGATAACGCAGAACCAAATTGAAGGCAACAAGGAAAATAATTGTAATAACGCTTACATGTATTAATTTATTTAATTTTTTATTTTTAGTTTAAAGATATTTGCTTGCACTGTCATATGCTCTTGCAACTTAAGTTCGTTGTAACAATTATTATATGTTACCCATACATGTTTGCTTGTTTTTGGTAAAGCCCCTAAATGTTAACAACAATTTTGAGCCTACCTAGGAAAATGTATGATAAGTGATGTTAAATCGTGAATGATTTAATTTCTTTAACATCTGTAGAGTAGGCTATTCATTAGTGTAATCTGAAATAATTTTCCATTAACATTGCCCACCTAACACTAGTAAGATTAATGCGCTGCCAGTATTGAAAACAAATCACATGTCTGAGATCTAAAAAATAATCAATAGAAAATCATAAAACGTTTGGGACATTATTGCAATCATATACCTAACTGTTGAAATGTTTTGACTGTCCGCTGGAAAGCACATGGTGGTGGAAGGATACATAATGTTTTTTTGTTTACATCGTCCAAATTTTTTATGATGTGTCAAATAATGGAATTCGTGTACGGTATAGACTGTATGCAAATATTAAACATGTCCTGTTTACCCATGAAATGTAACAGTATCAGATTTATTTATCTTACATGGTCGCTCTTTACACTCGAATGCAACACATTTAACATGCAAATCTGTTCAACAGTATCAATAGCATACTAGTCGCTTACGAAAACCTTGCTCGATAGAGTAGATATTTCTAGTACGAAATTGTAATACCACATACATATTGTACAGAAGGATAATATGCACTGATATAACATTGTTTTACAAGTCAATCGGCGACTGAAATATACCGCTTATGCATATTTTGTTACACATACTACTATTCGAATTTATGTGCGGTCAGAAAATTCCGTTAAACATCCAATGACTGGGTAGATCTGATCACGTTACAATTACTACCGAGTAGATTTTACTTACTACGCTTTTGTAAACACCTACTCAGTGTTGTAGGTGTTTGGCTACAATAACACTTCGTTCGCGAAAAATTGGCATAAATCGTCGACTTCAGGGAAGTCCCAACCAAGGAGGTTACAATGTTTACTATATAATATAACCTCCTTGGTACCAACATGCTATTTCCTTATACTGCTACCTCCATGGAGTGAGTGAAAAAGTTTCGGTCTGCGCTTAACATCGAGGTCTAAGCGCTGGTGAGGGGTGATATGATGTATGGAGCAGCGCCGGAATGAATGGGCGGGGGAAACGGGAGATCCCCGAGAAAACCCGCCGACCAGCGGCATCGTCCGGCACGATTCCTACATGAGATAATCCGGGGACCGACATCGCCGGGAATCAAACCCGGATTGCCTTGGTGAGAGGTGAGATATCTGATCCCTCGGCCACCATGGCCGCCTACCTCCATGGAGTTATAGAAGGTGTTGTTATGTAAACATCTGTGATAATTACTGGAAGGACATCAGCTCACCAGTTGTTCTTCCGCGAAGTAATTCCCGAGACGCAGGCTTTTCAAAAGTCACCACATTCCTGGATTCTGTATCCTACATTATTTTAGTGAGCTGCAGTTCAAAATTTCGGTGGTAGAGTTACATTTTTTGCACATTTAACGATAGCACACACTATTTTTTCAGCTCCATGCATTAAAAAAATAGTTCATGTTAATATCTTAGCCCATAAGTGAATTTAAAATTGAATCAGGAATTTACAAAAGGTACCAAGTCCACTTTTTGAGAAAAATCAGATTATGCGAGATTTCGACTCTCCAAAGCATTCTCTTGGCTGTCAGCAACAAAATGAACCAAGTCCTATGCAAGAAATACGTTAAACGGACTAGTAAATATATGGAACTTGCAAAAGGTACCAAGTCCAGGACTTGGTATCTTTTGTTAATGACAAATTATACAGACATTACAAGGGCACTGTGAGTCTCTACTTTAAACAGTACTGTTACTACCAGTTCGTTTACAGATCTGATGTGAAAGGAGTTGTTGAAGTACATGAACAGCTTCATACCTCCAATCTTCAGCTCCCAGGACAGTTGAGACCCACTGTAAAGCTTACAGAAATGGAAGTGTACCAATTAAAAATTCAAAACTTGAAGACATTCGCGGTATGTGAAGCGGTCACATTCTACGACAGTATACTACATTGGCGGCCTGCGACAAACTAACAGACGTGTCCATGAATGTGCCAACAGTGCATTATTTTGTTTATGACTTACATTACTGTCTTTGTAGAATCTGTTTGCATGTTGTTCAGTAGTTTTTTTTTTCATTAACATATACGAAGGTTCCAATTATCTACACCAAGGACATTACGCTTTCTCTGATAGTGTAATACATAACATTGATTTATGGGTATAAAGTACCAGATGGTGGTGTATTTGTAAAATACGTTTCTATGTATCGTATTATTAGTTTTTCACTAGAATATACCAACATTGCACTAATATAGACTACTCAAGACGTTATGTTTTATGTGCCATTGTTAGAATGAACGTTACCAATTTGCAAGAGGCACCAAGTCCACTAACTTTATTAATTTATAAAAAATATAAAACATATTTTATCTACGTGAATTATGATTCATATTATTCCACACACACAATATTTTCAAGTTATCTATTATAGATAACCTGTTTCATTCCCAGATCCACAATGATAAATCTTTTGTTGTTTCCCAACAATTTGCTCGCTTGGACTTGGAACCTTCTGCAAATTCCTGATTCAATTATTTACTAGACTTAAGAAATTCATGATATTTTATATCTTTATATAAATATGTATAATGTGCATGATCATACTTCTTTCTACGTAACAGTATTTATAAAAATAATTTTTTATTAGGAAAAATGAGCTAAATTTTAACTCTAAACTGTTTTAAGTAATGGATCGGTGACTTTGTATAATCTTCTGTACAGTTTTTCCTTACTCCCTGTACTGTACGGTACACAATTACTATTAAAATGATATGATTATGACCTTAACTTTATAATAGTCCAATGCTATTTGGAATAAATTATTTACACCAAAGCAACAAACTTTAACTTATCAACTGTGAAATACTTACCTTTCTCAATAAACAGCATTAGAATAATCATTTGCACCCACATGGGGGAGGGGGTTAAGGCGTGCCCCTTAGAATTTTACACATTATAATTTTAAGCCTTGAATATAGTCCACTCAATATACAGGTGCACTTATCAGTCAGTTCTGTAAGTATAAATGTCTGTGGTCTGTGTTTACGAATATTATGCTTACAAAATTATTTAATTTTTACTAATCCATTCGTTACGTTAAAATGTCATTTACAAGCTGTTAAAAAGTGTGTTAATTTGTGAACGAGACATGTAAAAAAATGTTTCTTTCTTTTAATTTTAAGTTGCCGACTGGACACGATCTGCTAGCTCCCCCAAGATTAATAATTGTTCGCTTTATCATTATTACTGTCAACAAATTTGTATGTCGACAGTGTTATCTTAAAGCTATGCATTGCACATGGGGTTGGAACCCAATTTTTGTAGTTGAGAATGATACACTCGAACGATGTCTCATTTAGTTAATTTTTTCTCCCTGGCAACACTTAGCTAAATTTCATCACCCAGTAGAGAATTGTCCTGCACTATGTTTGGCATAGATTCATATTATGTCAACATGAAGCAGGAAAATACGCAGTTACAAAAATACCTAAATGTACTAAATCTTATTGTGGATTCACAATAGCGAGATGGATGCAACGCGAAGAGCACGACGCTAATAACAAAACTTGTCAGCCAATCAGCAACCAGTCTTTTGTTGACTAAAACATACTCTGCTTATTTATGTTTTTTTGTATTATTTTTAGTTTTCTTTTGACAGTCATTTGTCTGTGAACAGCTACACCGTGACACACAACCATCGGCTCAATCACACTAGGCGAAATACTCTACAATGGCTGAAAGAATTGATTATCGCGGCTTTCAACCATCTCTAGCCATGTTAGCTGGGCAGGTGGGCACAGGTATGTTCCAGCTCCTACCTTGCTTGGAGGTCGAGGGGAAGGGTGGAAGGGCTCGTAATGTCCGGTCGCCTTTCCTCTCCATCCACGGGCATGTCATGCGCGGTGCTCACGCGACAACGCAATCAGCCTTGTCACGATGTGACGTGCTGCCGTCGCCTACGCCGACTCAAATAGGGCGGCCGCACCGAGACCGAAATGCCGTCATTTCCGTCGCTGCTGTATCGACCACGACGTTCGTCCGTGTCGGTGCAACACTAGCTCTGCGGTGATCGGCATGTGGTATTGTTTCCCACGTTGCCACCAAGAGCGTAGCCAGGATTTCTTTTTTTTGGGGGGTGTTCAATTGCACCACGGCGGTGGGAGGGGGAGTTTTGATTTTAGGGCGCAAATTGGTGCTATTTAAGCCGGTTTGGAATCAAAACAGTCTGTTAAATTACTTCAATTTTTGCCCGACATAATATTTTTAACGATGCATTTTTTTTTTAATTTTGGGGGTGTTTGGACACCCAAAACAACCCCCTGGCTTCGCCACTGTTGCCACTCGTTCACACATCGCTCAAGTCGTACTTAGAGACACTGAAAAAACTTTTATTTCACAGTGGAGTATATCCAAGCAAATAAATCCAGTCATGCACTCCCATTGCACAGTTATTTCAAAGATCAGTTTGAGGCTACTTCCCGAAAATTATTCCATCCTCTACGTCCTGAAACGTTCTGTCGTAGCGCACCAGAGTTACCACTGGCCCGGTCAATTAGACACCCAATAGTAATGAAAGAAAATCGTCAGAAGTGAATTAACTATGTCTGGGGATTGCTAAATTCCAAGAAAAGACTTTTGCCACACTTTGTTTCAGTGCATTACGTGCACACCTGCAGTTCTGTTTCGTGGTCAGTGATTGGACGTTTAAACTCTTACGAGTCGTGGGGTTCTACCCGTGTAGTGACACAGTAACCTTACTGTTATTGGCTCAGTGAAATGAGAGTAGTCTGTTCATAAAGGCACCCTGCCCAACCACGAAGCAGAACTGCAGGTGTGCAGACAAGGCACTGAAACAGAGTGGGGCAAAACTCTTTTAAGAGAAAATCAGCAGTGTCTAATAAGTAGAGATGATGGTATATCGCGCAAATGTTTTGTGCCAAGATAGCCTTGAAAACACTGACACAACGTAGCTGTCTGCAGACCAATACCAGGCATCAAATATTACAATATCGGGATTCTTATTGGCTCAGTCAAATAGGGCAACAGCTCCACGTACAAGCTAAAGCCAGTAATCTTCTGGTAAGCTGGGCGTGTATTGAAATCCATCAAACAGTCAACTTTTC
>PNEQ01042234.1:40498-65411 GCA_003012365.1 Medauroidea extradentata | reverse complement strand
TTTCAGAAGTGCCCTCATGTGAAACTTCCAAGAACTGTAGTTCTCGCGCCCCTTAAGTTTTTCAACGAAGTTTAGTGTGCTCGCCGCCATGATTTTACAATGCCGCGGATGCGGAGAAGCACGCTGACTTATCTCGTATGTTCGCGAAACGCGAGCGTTTACTTTACCGGTATTATTTTGATTCGCGACGTTCTGGGCCTATAACCCATGTTGGTAGGAATTAGTAATGTTACCAGATTACTTTATCAAATACCGCACATTTCTTTATTCTATTTTGTCACAGGCGTACTTGTTGTGATCATTACATCATATACACTGAAGATGAAGATAGTTCCCAGGGAACAACTAAGAACTAAACATAGAGCAGGGCATGCAACCTCAACACATGAAATGTAACCAGGACATAATTTACTTTCCAACAAATATTCTTCAAGAATGCATAACTTTCACAGCCTTCAGACATCTTTTGTAGGTCAGCGTGTGTTGGCTGAGATCATAAATCAGAAAATAAAAATAATACGTAGTAATAGCTCTTGGTGGATGTAGATGGCTAATCAGGCCAAATTTAATTTTTCTCCTGATTCTCAGGGAGCAAGATAGGTGCGATTTTTTTACTTTTTTTGGTGACATTTTTAAACACAAAACCCCAGAGGGCAAATTGTTAATTTTTATAACTATTAAATGTGAATTCAAAATCATATTTCGCATAAAGGCTACGTAGGTTGATTTAAAAGCAAATAGTCACCAAACATATAACTTACGTGATGATGTCATTGTTAGTAGTAGAACATTGGTGTGTCAGGAGGGCACAAGAAGATGGGGGATAAGAGCTAGACACCAACGATGGTGTCATTACCGTTGGCCCAGCGACCATTTTCATCATGTTTTCATTCGAAATTTTCCCTACTTTGGAATTTCTCTCCAAAATTGAAAATTATTTCTCTCAAACACGTGTTTTCCCAAAACGGCTGACTTTTTTCATGGACCGAAAAACCATGTAAAAATAATTGATAGTTTTATTAAATCTTTTATTATTGTTTCGTAATAAATTTTTGTTATCTATAGGTACTGTACAAGCAAATTTCAGCTATCCTTCCGTTAACAAGAGATGTTCATATCTGAATATATTTTATATTCACATATTTCAAACACTATCTACATCGTTCTAAATTAGCTTTATTTATTTACGGGCCGACGACACGTCCATACAGTTGATTCAAATGCTATTTCGCAACTTGGGCTAAGTTGAACATACACCTCGATATCCTGCTCTATCCCTTTCCACCAATACCAGATGGATATCTCCCTCAGGGTCTCTTTGCTGCCAGGATGTTCCACGAGATGGTGGTCATGGTACTGCCACAGGAGATCTGCTCTCTTTTGGTTCAGAACCCAGACTCTCCATTCCTCTTTTCTCTGGTCGGGCCTCACCCACAACAGCCCATCGCTTCTTTTTTGGTACTTTCCTGGGTATCGCCTGTTGTCTTCCATCCATTCGTCGTCCTGCTTTTGGGCCTGTATCCAGGGTTCATCGGTCGGTCTAGCAGATGTCTTTCGCGAGGTTATTAGTTTAACCCAAGAGACCATTTTCCGCTGTCTGTGCATTCTTTCCCAATCCTCCAGGTCTTCTGGAGTCATTTATTCTACTTGGACGTCCGTAGGTCGTGTTGGACTTCTTCCCAAGGCAGCTTAGTTTCAACGATGGTTGCCTCTCCCGGTATCTAGGGGACAATGGCCCGTTCCTTCACTCCCATGTAGCTTCGCCGTTACTGGAATGCCAACACCATTTCTTGTGACAACAACCAAGGGATCCCAAGTATGGCCTCTTTGTACATATCCTGAGTCACCTTGGATTCGACCTCTCCCTGTAGCCTATCATCACACACTGAGACCTTAAGCATTATCTTCCCTAGGGCTTTTAGGGTGGTCTCGCTGTCTGCCAGTTTAAGATCGTGTCGGTACAGGTGTATTGCTGCGTCTTCTTCTTTGGTTAACTGATCCACCCGGATTAAATTAACGGAGGCCGCAGAATCTAACAAGGCTCTGGTGTCTCTTCCCTCGATCATCACAGATAAACGTGGGGCCTCCTCTTGGTGTCCCACCATCTTTATTCTCTCTTCTGGGTCTCTTCTTTTTCCTGGGGCCTGATGTTTGTTTCTACAATGTCGGTCGCCCCTCTGCCGGCCCTGGGTCTGGAGTTTTCCGGGCGTCGCTGGCCTGTACTCTTCATTGTCAGCTGCTGTGATTCTTGCTTTTTTTTGCAATAACCAGGTTTTCTCTACTGTCCTCTGCTGGGGACAGTCCCTTCTCCAATGGCGGCCTGCCCACACATCCAGCATTCGAGGTTGCTCCTCTACCCGTCTTGCCCATATTCTCGTATCTCTCTCCTCGGTATAGTGGGAGGGCGGGCCTCTGCCGCTCTGATACCTGTGGAATCGGCAATCTTATCCTTCTCTCCTGAGCCTGAGCTTGGAAGTCTCGCTCCGATGTCTGGCTCTTCGTACCAACTCTTCTATCTCTTCAGGCTCTGGGGTCCTCAAGAATGATCGAATTTCCAGCCTGAGTAGTTCAACAATGTGAGGCAAGTATTCGGCAGTTGTGGCATCTTGTTGAACTCGTTTAAATGTCTGAACCTTCCTCCGGATGAATACTTCCACTTCCTCTCCTTCCTTCTGTGCTTGGCTACATAGCTCACTTGTTAAGTCGGCCATTTGTTCAACACCTCCGAATCTTTCCAACAAGCGGGCCGCAAATTCCTTCCAGTTCTCAACGAATTCGCCATATCTGTTCCACCATTGTTGGGCTCGACCTTTTAATTGGCAGCTGGCCATTTTCACCCGTTGAGAGTCCCTAAGCCGTGACTCCCAAAAAAATCTTTGCATGTTTTTACAAATTTTTCCGGGTCCTTGTGAACTTATCCCCAAAATTCTGGGAGTTGCTCTGCCAGACCTAGCTCACATTTCACTGGAGTTATTGGGGTGGCGGGTCGCTCCTGGTGGTTTCTTTTCCCTCTACACAGGGGACAACAATATGTCCATCCTATTGTGTTACGTGTATCATCTGACCATCCTAAACATTTGAAATGATGAGGCCTCCTACAGACTTCACATAACATCCTCCGACCTTCCAAACCTGGGCATCCATCCACTGCGCATCTGCGGGCTAACTCCACACATTCCTGACATTGATAAGACACTCCCTGGAGTCTGCTTACTTCCTCTCTTCATCCTATGCCTCTGAGGTGGAACTCCCGTCTGCAATGATTACAGCTTGTCCTCACATCCTGTGCTCCTAAACAGATGCCAGCCGCATAGTGTTCCCATCCCTCAGCTTCCTCCATTCTGCTACTGTCTCCTGTAACCTCGGTCATCTTGACCCAAAAAACAAGGGCGCCACTGTGTTTTGTCTGACTCCCAGAAGTCACTATTTGTATTCTAATTCTCAAGGTCTGACGTGGATGGTATTTGAAATTCCGATATTTGGGGCCCCACGGAAAGTCGCCACGTTGTTACACCTCATTTTCAATAACTGTTTCTGTACGTAAGCTGCTGCCCTTGGTGCGGTAGTCTCTTACTCTGGGTGGCTATCCATTGCTGCAGACTTGCTTTTGTCAAAGCTACCTCGCGGGGTGGTGCCGGTGGTTCATCAAGGGACAGTCCCCTATGTCTACCTCAACTTATGCTAAAATCCAGTTACTGAGGGTCTTATCAATGAAAGGGGCAGAGGTGGGATGGTGGTGTTGCTGGTGGGACTCTTCCCACCGGTCAAAGTTGGGAAAGATTCATCTCCCCCAGGCCACCGCCTGCTCTTTCCTCTGCCTGGCCGCTGCTTCCAGCTCCTCTTGTCTTGCAGTGGGAAGGGGGGATTGTTTGTCTCGCTACTACTGGAAAGACATACACCGATCCAGATCACCTCATTTATTTCGACAGTCACAAGTGCCCCCCTTGTTCGACCACTGGAACTGTCCCCTACCCATGACTCAGGACAGGTCCCTCTCCCCTTAACTCGCGAGAGCTTCCCTTGCTGACAAATAAAGTCCCCTTAAATCTCCAAGATACTGCTCTAGTCCACTGGGTTCCCAGCCCTAGAACAATCCAACAATGTTCCTGAAACGTCTGATGTTAAGCATGTTAACTACTAGCTAGCTGGTCTCCAGGTTGTCCTGCTAGTCCCGTGAGATGTTACCTCGACCAGGTTGTAGCAAACAAAGTCCCGCTCCGCGGCCCCTTATATACACACTTGGGAGGGCAAAGTGGGGGATGAAGGGGTGAGCATTGACCACTCCTGCCTGCGCGTGCATCGGCACACACAGCCTTCTCCCTCCGTGCCCCTCTCTCCAGGCTCGCCAGCCCAGCAGCAGAGGGGTGGAAGACCAACCTTCTTGGTGCACGTGTCCTCAGTCGGCCGCCTGCCTCCACTCCCCGGCACTCCACTACACTCAAGCATGCCGCCACACACGTTTTAAATACGGTAATGCAGGCGCGCGGACGTAAACCACTCGGGTGCCGGACAGGTGGGAGTTGCCTAAACAAACTCCCACGTTGCGCCCGCCCAACCCCCAACAACACTTATAAAAGATAGCCGTTTCATAGGCAGCAAATGGGTGTTTAAGATTAAATTAAATGAGAAAGGGGAACAAGTGCAGTAGAAAACAAGAGTAGCTACAAAAGGTTTTGAGGAACCCAGTGATTTTGATGCAAGTGAAGTGTATGCCCCAGTGGCTAAAAAGCTCTTAGAATTCTGTTGGCAACGGCAAATGACCTAGGCATGCCAGTGTATCAAATGGATGTTCAAAGTGCATTCGTTTATGGTGATAGAGACGACGAAGTATTCATAGCAAAACCAGATGGGTGGAGGGCGATGAAAAGACAGTCTACAAACTGAGAAAAATATCTCCATGGACTTAAAAATCACCAAAGTGCTGGAATGAAAAGTTCAATGAAGCTATAGAAAAATAAGGACTGAAAAGATCAAAGCATCATTACTGCCTGTATGTCAATAACACAGACAAAAAGAGGTTATATGTACTGCTGTATGTAGATGACCCGCTAATAGTAGGTAATGATGAGAACCAAATATAGGCACTGAAAGCAAGTTTGAAGAAAAGTTTTATTTAACATGAAAAACGTAGGACCTGTTGTAACACTGTAGGTTTCTCACGTTCTGTGGGGATGCAAGATAAACATATTTTTTTTGTATTTCTATTTCCAATTATATTTCTAATTTTTATATATATATGCAGGTGTTATTTTTAACGATATCTCTAATAATTATTCAACTCAAGGAACAAATTAAATTAATTATTTTAGGTTTTTATGCATGTGTGTATGTGTTGTGCTGCTTTGATAACTCAAGGCAAAACCAAACTTTTTTTAGGCAGGTGTGTGCGAGGGTTTAGATTTATCCAGTTATGGTCGGTTGGCCGGGTAGCAACAAGCCGAGTTTTCCTTGTTTGCGAGTATATTGCGCAATTAGGTTTTCTGGATGCCCAATCACGAAGAGGCGTGAATTTTTTTAGACTCTAGAGGGTGGTGTGTGTGTTGAGTAGCCAATATGAGCACGACACTTGAAGGTCAGGATAGAGGGACTCTAGCAGCGACACACTTGGATTTGTAAGAGTTGTTCCCCGGTACTTGGGATGTCTCGACGCAGCTTGAGTGTAACCCCGATCCGTGTAGTCTTCTGAAAGGAAAATATGAGCAAGTAGGGCAGTAGTCCATTAAAATAGTGATGTGTTAACGGAAGCGTCAAATTTTACATGCACAGGTAGCGCCCAGAGTCGTTTTTTTTCTTTGCAACATTTTTTTGGACATTTCAGAACTCTACAAAATTTTTTCTTCCTCCTGTGCATGTGGCCATACGGGCGTCTCAGTCTGGTTTTCAACACCCAGTATTCATCTTTTGTTTATTGAGATGTGGGAACTTTATAATCATTGTGTGGACATCGTCAGTACTAAATTAATTTTCTTAAGTTTTTCTTAAAAATATTTTTTGGTCTGGTCTATAATTTGAGAGTTCATGGGTGCCCAAAGCAAGTGATTCATGTATTGCTATGCTGTGAAGGAGTTGTAAAACCTTTTTTGAAATTACTTTTGAGAATAAATCAAGAATATGAGTAATTTTTTGTTTTCGTATTTCTGCATAGTTTTTGGTTAAAACAGTAGCTGAATGTTTGCATACCTCTAAATTAATAGTATATATACGGACAATTTGAATTTTACAACATAATTTGACGCACGAAAAATGTCAAAAGATGAGTAAGGCTGTGATGTAATGAAAAGAAGCGGACTTTTTTTGCTGTTGTGGGGCCAAGTGAGGCGTCGCCCCATTTTCCAAGGGTTCATGTTGTATGTTTCTTGTATACTTGGCGAGTGCAACATCTAGCGTACAACTTAGAGATGGATACTATCGACTGAAATTTATTATCGTACATATTAAGTCGATAGTTTTCAGTCGACTACTTTTTTGCCTTAAAATATACAGTCGGCTAAAATATTGGCCGTGAGCAGCTGTGGCTCAATGTGCACTGCCTCGGAACACGTTAATACTGTAGGATAACTGAAATACAGAATATTAAAGTACACTATATGAGAGCAGTGAACATTTGAATTAGATTTCCCCTTCCTCTCAATTTAACAATTTCAGTAATTACAACTTAACAAATTCATATGGATGTAAAAATATGTAGCCATGCCTTCAAACATAAAAGTTATTACTCTAAGAAACTGTACAAAATTTTATAAAAAAAAATCAAATAAAAAATAGTACATGAACATTATCTGACAAAGTGTTTATACAACAAAATTGCTTGATTTTTACAGTTGGAGAAATATGTTAATTGCAGGATTCTAACTAAAATAAGCTTACAAGAGTAATGAATCACTAATTATAATTATATATATATATATATAACACTTTGTAAAAATTTAAAATTTTCCTCATTGCAATATAAAAAATGTTTCATTATTGTTATTTTTACATATTCATGTTCAAAAATATCACTATGTTAAGCAGCTTAGATTTAATGTTGCTTCTGTGATCTGACTTTTTTAATCCAACTTTAAATGAAACTGTTTCTGAAAAATTAATGTTGCTGAGACATACGTTCATATATGAAAGCAACATCAAATAATTGAGGTATGTATTTTTTTTCTCCAGTACTATACTGGACAACTTCTATGTTCACAAGAAGCATCCAAATACTGTCTGAATAAACAACAGCATTACTTAATGAGGTACAGGTATTTTTTAAATCAAACACTCTAGTGCCTAGAATGTCCCAAAGTACACAGTCAGTGACATTGCTGGTTTGAAAGTATTATTAATAAAATTTGAACTCTTTTTTGCATAGTTTACAAAAGGCGGATGTTAGCAACATCTTTGAAATAAATAACCTCATATCTGATAATTTTTTCCTATTCATTTCAGACAAATACTAACTCTACTCTTATCTTAATAACAGAACCTTGAAATTTTATAGTATGTATTTGTTAAATCCTTCAAAATTTTTTTGCAATAAACACAGTACGATTAGAATATAACCATTTAACCAACAAGAGCAAAAAATGTAGTTAAGTACAGTCATCACTGAACTAAATGAAAAGTAGTTGTTAAGTAGTAAGGCGTATGATGTGACTGAAAACATTTGGAAGGAAATAGCGACTGAAAACAGTAGATGTGAGGGAGTATGGGCTGAGAAGGAGTGTGTGGAGGGGAGGGCAGTTGTCCAGTGTGGCAGAGGCAGACAAAAGTTCCACCCTCTCACAAAGGCGACCCTTACCCCACCCCATGCTGTTTAGGGCCATCATAAAGTTTATGGCAGGGAAGGAAGGTACTTTCTGGCTTTTCATGAATAGTCTCTTTGTTCAAGTTAAAGGATCCAGGCAGGTGATGCTGAAAGACAGTAAAGGACTGAATTCAGTCTAATATTTTTTCGTAGTAGTAAGAAGAAAAGATAGTCAATTACTATCGACTTAATAGTGAATATTCCATAGTGCCCATAACTAGTATAACTGCCTGGTGTGTGACACAGTGTCAAACTATTTAGGAGTCTGTATCTCACAAGATTTAAAGTCTGGAATGCTGAAATTGAATCAGACTCATTTTTTTAAAATCATTGCTTGTGAAAAATATCGGATGGCAGACAGTAAGTCTGTGTTTACACCAATGGACCCACTATTTAAAATAAACTGCCAGGACACGGAAGAAAACAAAGATCTGGAAACAAAATGTCGCTACATTATTGGAAGCCTGTTGTATGTAACCCTAGGCAGAAGACCAGATCTTCGTGCTATTCTTGGTATTATGAGTATATATGCTATGGGTTGCCTTGAAAGGTGTTCTGAGTGTTGATTTGTTAATTTAACAGTAGTGATTAAGAATTTGCACAAACACTTTTATTAGTTTTTACTTTAATTATTCGTCAACAGTTGTTTTCTCTACATCCTCTGTTGATGCCATATTTACCTAGACTGCCGTTTTCTTTATATTTGTTTATCAGGTTTACCAACTAAAATACACGGAATTTCTCATGCACACTACATTACTTACTTTAAATTTATATGTCCATTACTCTCCTCATAAATTTAAAACATTAACACTCATTTCAAGCTATTGTCACAAACATCAAAAAGAACATACTTTTAAACATCAAAAACAATATTCTTTACAAGGTTACAGTAGGTATTTGAGTTCACAGCCTTCGTAAACACATCAGCCAGCTGGCATTCAGTTGGACAATACTGCAGGTTGAAGTTTTGTTCGTTCACTTTTTCACATATGAACTTAAACCTAACATCAATATGATTAGACCTTTTAAATACACTGTCATTTCTTATCATGTTGATGGTACTATGATTGTCAATGTTCAGATTCACCGATATGTCTTCATCTGTTAGCTCATTGTACACAGACTTCAGGAAGATAAGTTCTTTAACACATTCACTCGCAACAATGAATTCACTTTCTGCAGTGCTCAGTGACACTACAGGTTGGCGTTTGGTCGACCAGGCAATTGGACTCCCACCATACATGACGACGTATCCAGAAGTACTCCTCCGAGATGCTTCATCACCTGCATAGTCTGCGTCACTATAGGCATTGAACACTGTGGTGTTTTCACTTGTGGAGTACTTTAGTCCCAAATTATGTGTCCCTTGCAGATACCTGAAGATTCTCTTAACTCTCTGAACATCATCTGAAGAAGGATTTTTAGTTTTTCTTGAAGCTACATTTACAGCATAGGTAATGTCAGGTCTGAATCTGTTGGATAGATATAGGAGGCTGCCGATTGCTTGTCTGTAAGGAAAACTCACAACGTTTTCCACATTGGGGTTTTCACAGGTTTGGAGCAGTCCATATTGAACATTTTCAGCAACTGGGAAGTATAGGACTTCTGATGAAGGACAACTGAATCTGAAGTGTTTTTGATTTCAATTCCTACAAAACATTCTGGATTGTCAGTTATTCTTACTTCGAATTCTGTTTGAAGCTTGGACAAAAGGTCATCAATTTTATTTCCCTTTCTTGACATGACAAGTCCATCGTCAACTCAAACTGCCAGAAATAGATCACCTTCACTGTTTCTAAAAACAGACTTGTCTGTGGTAAGTTGCAGTAGTCCTTGGTTCTCCAGAAATTCCACAAACCTCTTGTTCCAAGCTCTGGGAGCTTGTTTTAGCCCATAAAAGGGACTTCTTCAGTTTAATTACTGAACCAGCTTCATCCTCAAAACCTTCAGGCAGAGACATATAAATTTCTTCATCCAAATTCCCATACAAAAAGGCTGTTTTCACATCAAAAAGCTTGAAAAGCATTTGCTTGGAATTTCCATAAGCCACAAGAAATCTCAAGGTATTTACAGAAACAACTGAGCTAAAAGTTTCTTCAAAGTCATATCCTGGCTTTTGCTCACATCCACGCACAACAAGTCTAGCTTTATATACATTGTTGTCTTTTATGCAAAATATCCACCGACTACTGAGAAGCCTTTGACTCCCTATATCTTTGTTTCTCTCGACAAACTCAAAGACTTCATTTTTCAGCAAGGAAGACTTTTCCTCCCCGATTGCATTCAACCAAAGATCTCTATCTGCACCTGAAATAGCTTCCTGGTAGGACAGCAGAACATACTCCTGCAGATATGCAGGCAATTTCCTCACTCTTCCTTTTGTTTCTTCCACACTTGCATTTTCATCCTCAGCAGATACATCAGATCCCTTAATAGGGGCTTCACAATCTTTTTCCTGAACTTGATGAGATTGAAAACCAAAAAATGGTTCTTCACCATCACTGTCACTTTGAGTATTATCATGTACCGTCTTTTCACCATGTGTAAGAGATATTTTGTTCTCTTCATTTCCTTCACATGCTTTGTTTCTCACCATTACTTCACTTGAAAATTTCCTGTCAGATTTCAGTTCGGTGCTTTCGACAAAGGTTACATCTCTTGACAATTCAATTCTGTTTGTATTCCAGAGTTGATACCCATTAGACGAATATCCAATCATTACGAGCTTTTTGCATCTACCGTCCAGTTTTTTTAAATTCTTTAAATTCTTGGCGTAAGCATCACAACCAAACAACTTATGATTCGAGAGATCAGATTTTGTTCCATACCACAACTCAGCAGGAGTCAGGTGTACAGGGACGGATAGACTTCTGTTCAGTAAGTACATAGAGGTGCGCAGTGCCTCTCCCCACATGTGTTTGCCGAGACCAGAGTCAAAGAGGAGAGCTCTAGTCTTTTCCATCAAAGTCCTGTTAAGTCTCTCTGCACGGCCATTGAGTTGAGGAGAAGCTGGAGGAGCATAATATATCTTAATGCCCCTTTCTCGACACCAATTCTGGAATTCCTTTCACCTGTATTCACCTCCCATATCGCATCGAAGCTTGTGTATCTTCATGTTCCACTTTGATTCTGCTTCAGCAACAAAACACTGTGTGGCATAGCAAACATCTGATTTATTCTTAATCAGAGTCACCACAGCAAAATGTGTACTGTCATCTAGGAATGTCACAAAATAATTGTAGCCATCCCAGGTAGTATCAAGGGGCCCACAAATATCTGTATGAACAATTTACAAAGGTCTTGTTGCCCTATCTCTCTCTCCTCCAAAGGTTTTTCTCGTCTGTTTTGACGACAAACAAGTTTCGCAGACAGTTTCAGTACCAAATTTGAGATTCTCCAGTCCTGAAGACAAGTCAGTCAGTTTCTTCATATTTTCAAAACTTAAATGTCCTAGTTTTCTGTGCCACAATATTGTATTAGTCATTTGTTTGTGTTCAGTCAGAAAAGTTTTTTCACAGTGTGTTAGCTTTATGCTATAAAGTCCAGTGACATCCTTAACACCTAAAATTGTGAGACTATTTTTATTAATCTCCACTTTGTTGTCAACAAAGTTAACACTGCCCCCACTTTCTGTAATTTTGTTCAGAGACATTAAATTTTTCATCAAGCCTGGAACAAACAACACATCCTTAAGTATGCATTCTTTATACTCTATGTCACCCATAAGTTTTGCACATAGATTTTCATCAACTTTGGATGTAGTGATTTTAGAGTCAACATTTTTGGCATTCAACATGAACTGGCTGGTGTTGACCATAAGTGATGTACATCCTGAGTCAAGAATCTATGTTCCCTTATGGTCCTTCCTGATGGATTCTGTTAAAAACGCAACTTTGAAACTTTCCTGCGCTCCAGTTCTATTTCCTTTGTTTCTGAAATAGCAGTTTTCTTCACTGTGGTTGTCCTTTTTACAAATTTTACATGCTTTGGACTTCAAGACACAGTTTCTAGAAATGTGGCCCCTGTTATTGCATCTGTAACACACAATGTCCTTATTCACAGTTCTGAATGCAACATTGTTACACTCAGTATTTGAATGGGTGCGTTCTTCTTCTGCTAACAACCTAGCAATAAGGTTTGTCAAGGTCTGGTCACATTTAGGAGTTGAATCCCAGGCGGTCAAGAAAAATTTGATGCTACTCGGTAATGATGACAAAATCTTTCCTATCATTGTTTCACCGTCTATAGAGTGACCTAAACCTTTTAATTTAACCGACATATTTTGAAGTTCTGAGAGGCCTGATGCAACAGAATTAATTTTAAAGTTGAAAAATGCTTGTAGTAGTGAATTTTTATTGTGGTTGCTGTCTCGTTCATAGATTGAACACAGTTTTTTAAACATTTCCCTTGCAGTGTTGCATGACATAACAAACTGAATGTTAACTTTGTCAATAGTAGTAACAATGTACCTTCGTGCCTTGGCATCCTTCTTTTCCCAATCCTTGTCACATTTTTCGACATCATCTTCTTCGCTTATTACACTGTACACATCTGCTGCTTTCATCAACACAGTTATTTGGAATTTCCAAATACTAAAGTTTGCATGACCAACGAGTTTTTCAACTTGAGCGAAGTCGTCCGATGCTGCAGCCATTTTGGAATTTTGTTTGCAGACGTTGATTTTAATAAGTAACTAAAAACAATCCCAGCAATTTTAACAGTATCTCACCTGGGCCCATAACCTGTTGATTTGTTAATTTAACAGTGGTGAATAAGAATTTGCACAAACACTTTTATTAGTTTTTACTTTAATTATTCGTCAACAGTTGTTTTCTCTACGTCTTCTGTTGATGCTATATTTACCTAGACTGCCGTTTTCTTTATATTTGTTTATCAGGTTTACCAACCAAAATACACGGAATGTCTCATGCACACTACATTACTTACTTTAAATTTATATGTCCAACACTGAGGTATGTAAAAAGGACCTTGGACTTGACATTAGTCTACCAACGACAAGAAACCGCAGCTTAACTGATTCGATATGCTGATGCAGACAGGAGAGGAGACGTAGGAGTAAGAAGGTCTACAGCAGGTTTTGTATTCCAACTCCAAGGTATTTACATCACCTGGGGGCCTATGCTCGAGTTTTCGTTTGTATGCGAACTGCCCGCCTAACTGCTCGAAATGCGCTGTTGGTATGTTTTAACATGTCTGACATCCTCATACACATAATATGTATATAAAATATACTCAAGTGGTGGCAGGAGGCCGAATTGGGGATTGTACATACCAGAAGCTGTAAAAACAAGAGCTATGGAGCAAACAAGTTTTCAACAATTAGGTTTTTTATTTTATTAATACAATTTTTTTTAATTAATTTATTTTTTAGTTATAGACACTATTGAAACCGAAACTCGCCACTAATAATTTTAGGTGTAAAAAATGGGATAAAGTTCTTTTCTTTTTAGTATGTTTATTTTACAAAAATATTTTACATTTGCTTAACCACTAAATAATAATGTATGTATTTATTAATCATGGACTAGCTATTTTAAAATTAATTTGATATAATTTTTTTAATAAAGACATTGACATAGCATGTTATAAGTCATAATTTTTGCGTACTGCCTGAACCATACAAATTTATACCTTTTCAAAAAATACAGTAAATTATTAAGAAAATGCAATAAAATTTAGAACAGCATAATAATAACATAAAAAGTGAGTGACTCGCCGCAAGAAAAGTTAACCATATGTTAGGTTCCACTGCCGTATCTACTTACAAAATTTTTAAAATTTTTATTTGCATATTCACATATGTTTTGTTATTCTTTTGTGAACAGTTGTAACAGTGTAAAATAAAATTTAAACAATCACTGATGAATCACATAAAATGCAACAATCAAAAATGTTTTGGAAAATTATATAATACCAGACATTTTTGTTAATTTCCATTTTCTTTGCTCTTTAGATACAACCCCAAGATCAAAGTTCTAGTAATATCTCTATTATGATGATGGTTAAAAAAAATTTTAAGGGTGGCTAATTTTGTAAAATACTGGCACAAAAAAAGTTCTACATGTTAACAGTAGGTACTTGGCCGTATACATAAAATTGAACAAAGTTTGCTATAAATTAATTAGACTCCTACAAAGTAATTACATGAAATCATTATCATAAATACATTTCTGTAGGTTAAAACTATAAATTCAGCATTAGTTTCTTAACTCTTTCGCTCCAGGATAAAAGAAAGTGTAAAAATTTTTGTAAATAATTTATTTTTGGTTAATTTTAAGCCAGAAAACCATAGCATTTACAGAGTCATTTAATTCGGTGTTCGAGTAAAGTCGTATGTCGCAGTTAAGCAATATTTTATACATTAAACTATAGTCGAATGTCGCAGTTAAGGAGTTCAAGCCTTCATTTCAATAGCCTAACTCTAAAAGTTTGATGAGCTTTTATTTGACCTATCCAACAGAATAAATAACTCTTTGAGTTCAGGTATATGTTATTGATTTGAAAAACTACACTTTTGTTTAGGAAGCAAACATGATTTTAATTAATGTAATTTCCTGGAGAAATGCAGATAAATATTTGTTAGGTGTTCAAAGTAATTTATGTGCGTTTACATTTTCAAAATTAGATGTTTAACCTCTGCAAATGGAAAATAAAGATTAGTTTAAATGAGTCTAAAATATAAAATTACGTAAAACAAATTTAGATTTCATAGAGTTCTTTTTATAATGTAAAATTATTAATGTATTAATTGAAATAAAAAAAAATTCACTTGTGGGGCGTTTCAAACACGAAAATTTTTGTTAGCAAGCAAGTACACTACCATCGCACTACGGATACCACATTAAATGTTATTCAAGAATATGATGTTTACTGTACACAATGTGCAAATTTCGGTTTTTAAAAAACTACGACATTTCATTTATGTTTGATCGAGTTAGTCACACTGAGATTGTTTCTGCTGATATTAAGATTCTTTTATCATGCTGATTAACAGTTTAAATACCTTAGTTGTCACACAAACTCATATTTTGTAAATCGAGATAGACATTCGAATGGCCGCCATCTTGTCGATCAACAGTACTCACTTCGTGCACTTATTTCATATACAAGTTCAAGACAGTGGAGCACACCAGTTTTCAACTAGGACAGTTTGTATACAAATCTGACCATTTGAAATCGCTCATACGCGTACACTCGAGCTGTATTTTCCAAAATAGGCCCTCTGGCCCTCCAAGAAACAGTCAACTGTTGCCCTGTCATCTATTGAAGCAGAATACATCTGGTGGGACAACACCCTTTAAATGCATTTATTTATCACTGCATCCGATAACAGTGTCAGTTCTGTGAATTATTACTTACCTGAACAATTAAAATTCTCTCTAAGTTACTTCACAAGAGCTTGAAAATGAGTTGGCAACTTGATGCTGGAAGTGAGTTGGTGGAATCAAAGTCAGTTGTGAGCACACAAAATGCAGCATAACACATGTTATCCATAATTTTATTAATGGATTTTTAAGTTCACAATACTGTATCAGTAATAAAACAAACAGCTTTTTAAACATAACCAAACAAAGTGACAATCTAATCCACATACACAAATAAATAAAATAAAAGAGCTTATTTACCAAAATATAAAAAGTATGTCTGAAATCACCAATTAAATTAAAACAATATTTAAAAATTTAACACATATTTCACAAAGTCACAACAGTTTGCATGTATTTTGAAGGCATAAACAATTGTAAAACAACAACTTGATGTTAAAAGGCAACTGACTAAAACATATTTAAATTGCAGGCAAAGTTTTCTTTTCCTCCTCTGTCAGTTCTGGGTGCCATACATCTACAATAAGGACCAATCTGAAACTTGTTCCATTGTGCCACACCTCATGCTCGAAACTGTCATCAAATACAAAAATTTTTCCTTCTTCCCAAGTCCTGAAACACACAAAAACTGTAGTTAAGCTTCTATGTAACTTATTTATATTAAACAGAACAAATGAGTTTGTCTACATTCATTATTATTAAGCTTGCATAATAATGAAAATATTATGAATTTGCCTAAGTATGCTGATACATAATAACTGCATAATTATAAGCATATAAATATATACAGAAAACAAATAGTCATTTGAAAAGTTTTCCAGGTTGTGACAAATTGTGACACATCAGCCAAAAATTCCCAATGGTAAAAGCCACCATCAGATGTCATGCGTGTGTGTATGTACGTGTGTGATATGTGTGTGCTTATGCCATGTGTGTGTGATATGTGTGTGCTTATGCCATGTGTGTGTGATATGTGTGTGTTATATCTGTGTGCCATATAGCAAAATCTCTGCCAACTTCTGCCTTTATTATTGCATGCACAAATACTAGTATTTAAAAACTAATTAAATTATGATAATTATTGCTGTGATACTTGATTATCCTACATTCATACTTTAGGTAACTGCTCCAATATTCTTGCCCTAGTACGCAAGTGATTTGTAAGCCAGTCAGACATCAATCACGTGGAAGAGAGAGTAAGAATATGCAATTTGTATGACTGACTCAAAGTAAATTTTTCTGCAAATTTTTTTTTCTTGTATCTTACTGTTGTCAGTTTATACCTTCCATTAATTTTTGAAATGTTTCCAATTGCATGATATAAACTTCACATTTCAGCACAAGTTAAGTTTTTTTTGCACTATGGTGTTTCTATGTATGTTGTGAGCATTACAACCATTCTTTTACCAGAATTATTTGATATTTTTTGCTCAAATTTACACATTTTGTTTTGTGACATCCACAGGCGAACTAAAAAGAAAAGACTCCTTTTGCTAATGAAGATATGATAACACTGTGTTTTATGTTGTAGTGGTCCTGCGCCATATCACATACTGCCTGTCACTTGTTGTCCTGCCAACCTGTTGTGCTTACTATTCCCTACTGTTATATAAACATTACTATACACAATAATACACAACATCTTCCCTCTTCTGACTTCAGATTATGTTCTCAAGGTCTCTACTCTAAGTAGCGTGTTGGTGACCTTATCTGGTGGCCTCGTCGTGTGATTCGGGTTGCTTCTGGTTATGTCCATGCACTGGAGTTGTTTGAGTGTTGTTCGGTTTGGGCAGGGAACCCCCGGAAGCCCTGCTGCCCATACGTTTCTGTTTGTCCGCTCACCTGGTGGTCATTCTGCTCAGAGTCATTTGGTGAAAAAGCTTGCTCTTCTGTGCCTGTATCGTTTCTGTTGCCTGTACTTCGAAGGTCTTCTCTATTTCGCCTGTCAATGGTTCCATTCTTAGTGGTTGTTTCATATGACTGTGTTGCGAGCTGCTTTGTTATTCTTCCAGGGTACCACAATTGGCTGTGCGATTGGGGTGCTGGCTTTATGTACACTTCTTGGCCTATCACTAGATCTGGTAACCCCTGAGCCTTTTTACCATAGTGAGCCTTGTATTTCTGCTTCTTTATCTCCAGTAATTCTATCACCTGCTCTGGTACTCTAGGTTTCAGAAGTCCTGTGGATGTGAGCATGTGTGATCTTGTTCGTCTGGACATAAGTCATTGTACAGGAAAGGTTCCCAAACCTGCTGTTGGTATGTTGCGCCATTCCAGTAGTGCCAGCCATGGGTCAGTATTTAACTGCAAGAATTTCTTCACTATATTCTTAGCAATTTTCACAGACGGTTCTGCTTTTCCATTGCCCCATGGGTGATATGGATAGGACGTTGTATGCTGGAAATCCCACGCTTTTGAGAAAGCCTGTAACTCTGAACTAGTAAAGCCTGTTGCGTTATCCGTGACAACTGTGGTGGGTATTCCGTGTCGTGAAAACTGGTTTTTGATTGCTGTGATAATTGCTGCTGAGTAAATTCTAGGTAGACTGTCAATTTCCCAGAAGTCAGAACAATAATCAGTCAGAATCAAATACTGCTTGTTGTGAACCTGGAACACATCTGCTGCTACTCTCTTCCATGTCAAGTCTGGTATCTCATGTGTCAGCATCTCCATGTGAGGTTGTGCTGTGGCAAGTTCTCTACATGTTGTACAGCTGCTGACATTTTTCTGTATGTCATCCTTCATGTGTGGCTAGTAAAGGGTATCTCTTGCTTTCCTAAGACTTGATTGTAATCCCTGATGACTCAAGTGTGCTTTGCCCTTATTTCCTGTGGTACTACTAGGCGTTCCTCTCTGAATATCACTCCGTCATAGACACTCAGTTCATCTCTGCAGTGCCAGTATTCCCTCTCTTCTTCAGGTAAATCAGCTTTGTTTCCCGGTCAACCGTCCCTGATGATGGCGACCAGTCTTTGTTGTCCACTATTTGCCATTGTGCACTGTTAGATGTGACTTAGTGTAGCTTGGGTCACATTCAGATGCTGGTGTATGCTCATGCATTGCAGCTTCAAGACAAATTCTTTGTCACTGCCATGGTCTTGTCCTTTGATCTCTGGTACTGGTGCTCTGCTGAGTGTGTCTGCTAAGTACAGTTCCTTGCCTTTCTTGTACTTTGTAGTGATGTCATACTGCTGTAATTTCAGACATATGCACTGGAGGCATTTCAGTGTTGCCAGAAGAGGATTTTTAAAGATGGTTCCTAGTGGATGGTGGTCTGAGTGTACTAGTATGTTGGTTCGACCACAATGGTAGTGATGGAAGTGACTGCAGCCAAAGTAGATAGACAGTGCTTCTTTTTATATCTGCGCCCGATTGCATTCTGTCTGTGTTAAGCTTCTAGAAGTGTAGCTTACTGGCTGTCCATGCTGTAACAGGGCTGCATCTAGTCCATACTGACTAGCATCCATTAGGAGTTCCACTGGTTCTTTTGGGTCATAATATCACAGAACTGGTGTGGTGCTGACCGCTGTTTTGATGTTCTCAAAACCCTGCTGCTGGAGATTGTTCCACACCCATGCTATGTCATTGCAAGTAAGCTGACATAAGGGTTCAGAAAATGTAGCTAGTTCAGGAAGAAATTTTGCCAAATAATTAGCTAATCTTAGGAAGCGCTGCAGATCTTTTACAGTGGTGGGTGGCTGCATGTCTCGAATGGCCTGTATTTTAGCTGGGTCTGATTTGAGGCCCTCTGCTCTTAGAACGTGGCCCATGTAATTCACCTGCTTTTTATGTAGACTAAGTTTTTCTGGGTTGAATTTCAAGTTTCTTGCCTGATCTCTATGTAACAGATGCTCTAGATTTTGGTCATGCTCTACTAATGCTGCTTCTTCCGTGGGCCCTCTGCCATAAAGCAGCATATCGTCTGCTATGACCACGACCTCCTTTAGTCCTCTGAGAGTTTCTGTCAGTGCCCTCTGAAAGTCTTCTGGTGCTGTTGACAAGCTGAAGGGGTATTGTAGCCACTTATATCTATCACCATCTGGCCCCTAAAATGTTGTGAGCCTGCTGCTGGCTTCATCGAGTTGCAAATGCCAGAATCCACGCTTCACGTCCACAAGTGAATATATTTTGGCATCTGTCAGTTCTGGCCGAATCTCATCAATAGTAGGAATTATGAAATGTGCTCTTTTTAACTCTTTGTTTATATCATGTGGGTCCAAGCATATTCTGAGATTTCCAACCCTCGTTACTAGAACTAGGCTGCTAATCCAGTCTGTTGGTTCAGCTATTTTCTCTACTATCTTGACCTTGACCATTTCTGCCAACTTTTCCTCCACTTTTCGTCGCAGTGCAATGGGGAAGCTACGGGGCGGCTGCTGGACTGGTTTGGCCTCCAAGGTAATTTCCAAGTGGTGTTTGCCAGGCAGGCATCCAATACCTTCAAATACATCTGCATATCTACTTACTAAGCTGTTATTTTTCAGTCTCTACCTTCTATATGACAAAGTTGTACACAAACCTTTACGAGTCCTAGTGCCTCACAGCTTTCAGCTGATATTAATGGCCTTTGTTTAGTACCTATCACTTGAAATGTCAGCATTTTCTCTTCTTCTGTGTTTGGTACCCGACACCGTAGTTGTATCTGGCCCCTCTGCTGTACAGATTGACCATTGTAGCACTGCAGCTGTATTCTGCTTGTGTCTAACCTAGGATGTTCCATGCCTACGATTGCCTTATAGTCTCCCAGGCCCATAACATCACAAGTGGTCCCTGTGTCTAGCAGTACTTCCATCATGTGCCTCTGGTCACCCACTTCCAAGGTTGTAATCCATCTCTTTTTGTTGGTAGTACTTATCTGAAAAAGATGCTCCTTTTTATGTCCCGTCCGTCGGCACTGAGTATACGGATATGCCACTACACAGGCCTGGAAATGTGTCCTGCTTCATGTGATTACCTATTCTCCATGTCTATCTCTCGGTACACAGGTTACAGTCACGCACGCCATTTTACACACCCGTGCCTGTTCACATACCACTCTAGTCAATACACAATGTCAATATACACACCACATACATGCAATACATAACACTCCTCTTTATACTTTGCTGGCCTAACTGGTGTTTCAGTAACCTGCCTTTCTACTGGTCTTTCCTCCATATGACATATTTTTCCTCGTAGTTTTTTTTCTTGCTTTTAGCAAACTGACGAAAAATGGTTCTGCCGGTTGCATGTGCAGCATATTTCACCATACGCTGGAAAAAGTTCTTTTTTCTGTTGATGGCTGCCCCCACAGTAAAAGCATTGGATGAGCATAGCAGTCTGACCTTGTGCTTGCACCCTGCTGTCCTTCTTTGTTCTTTGGAGTTTGTTGGCTGCAAAGTTAACGGTTTGTTCCATCGTGTTGGATGATCCCATTTGTTGCAAATGATTGTTGGTGGCTCCATATGCCCTGCATGTGTCAATGGCACCCTGCAAGGTAAACTTTGCATCTGACAACAACTGCCTGCGCAAACGATTGTCTGACACTCCTACAACTATTTTATTTCTTAACATTTCCCCTGCTAAGGCACCATATTCACATGTGGCACTTAATGCTCGTGCCCTGCATATGAATTGTTCCGTGCTTTCGTCCGATGCTTGGCGAGCTGTGCCAAACACCCATCTCTCGTATATTACATTCTTCGCCAGTGTGAAGTGCTTGTCAAATGCATCCAAAATTGAGCTGGTTTTTTTTGTTTGCCTCTGTCAAGTGTTTGGTATATTTTCACACAGTCCTGTCCGATTATTGATAATAAATTAGCAACTTTAATCACTTCCTCTTAATTGTTAAGTCCTCTGGCGAGATGCTGTAATTTTCGAACTGAAACCTAAAGAGCTTCCAATTTTCTTGTAAATTCTCCGAGTGAACATCGACAGGGTGCGGCACTAGAATAACATTACCTGTCTGCCCCATTGCTTGTTTTGTTAGGAGTGAGTGCATGAAAGATTGGCCTTACTCATCCCACACATTACATATATTATGCAACTTCTACTTTTCATTACTTGCGGTTCATAGTTTATGCACGGAATTAGTGATAAATGTGCAACATCCCGACACTGCCAACATGATTTGTGTTATTGTGATCCCGTGCCATATCACATACTGCCCGTCACTTGTTGTCCTGCCAACATGCTGTGCTGACTATTCCCTTCTGTTACATAAACCATAAACATTACTTATATACACAATACAATGTTTGGGTGTCTGTGTGCTACATAACAGACCACACTAGATCACTGGACAACCAATATTATTTGCATGTGCTCATTTCTACTTGGCATTGGTGTGCTTCATGGTCAGAACAGTCGAACTCTGTAATTTGTAATCATAACCCAGGGGTTACCATCAGTTGCCATAGAAAATCATCATAAAAGATGCAGCTGCCAATTAAAGTTAGATGCTCTGAGACCTCATCTGTTCATCTGACTATGCTGACAAGCCCAGCTGACTATGCTGATAGGCCCCCACCACAGAAAATACAAGGACATCAGAATCCAACTTCTACTCTTTGCAAACTTGGCTGTCTGCTTTTTATGTCAGGCACTATTCTTTAATTGTATTTGTATAGCTTGTGTGTGCCTGGTGAAAGCGTGTTTTTATGTAACATTATGGGCTTGTGATAACTTTGTGAAGTCATTCTTTCATTTGAATAAGAAGGCACGTGAAATTAGTTTTAAGCTCTTTTCCTTGAAAAAATGGATAAAAACAAGCCTTGTAAGATTACCTTTTGCTCAGCATTTAACTGTTCTGAGGCACGTGAAAAAGAGGAGTTTTTTTTATAATTTTCGTTACTTAAGTTGTTTTAATATTTAATTTTTTTTTAATATCCCATGTCTTGTGAAAATACATTCATATGACCAGCGTCTGTTACGCGGGCTGCAACAAAATAATTATTTCTGGTTATGTTTATATATTACTCGCAAATTAATGTATTAGAGATTGTAATTATTGCCAGTTTTACTATACAAAATTCGAACTGCTGCAACTCTGTATTTTAATAATGCAAAAACTTGACTTAATAGCTTAGGAAAATAATGCTCACTGATATCAAAGGAGCCGACACACTAGTTTGCTTCTGATGCCCTTGTTTATTCTGTGCTCCCACAGTATAAATAAATTCAAACAACTCACACCTTCAGCAGAATGTGAAATTGGCAAAGAAATACTACAATATTGTCACTGCCAGAAATACAGTCAGCTTGACTACCTGCCATGAGGTACCATGCAGGCATTTGGTATTAATCCAGCACCTTCTTGGACAGTGAGAATTGTGACTCAGGATCAGATTTTCTTTCTTTTTCCATAATTATTTACACACATTGGTGAACAGCACACATTTTGAAAATTGAGAATAAAAGAATAATAAAGCTGTAACAAAACACTACATCTTATCCTTGCACATTGTTATTCATGAATAGAACTTAAAAAAGTGCAATGAATAACTAACCTATTACCCCATAAGTCAAACTGACCTTAGTTTGAGGCATTAACAATAATGGTGCAACAGAAAAAATTTTTGTACTACCCGGTCAAAATCAGTATACATACTGGGATTACTCATAAACTTTCGTTATGCAACAGGCCCTAGGTGTAACAAACTAACTTGGAGCCTATGGTATTATAAGATTATTTCTAAACATTTTCACACGAGCTTCCAACCATGCAATTATTAAAAAAAAAAAAATAAATAAATAAAAAAAAAACATATTACTATACATGCAAAATTTAAATGATGAATCATATTTGTCCGTGAACAATAGGCTTCTTTTCTCCCAAAATATAAAAAGGTTTGGAATATGGACTGTACACAAACAATTAAAAAGCATGGATGAGTTATTTGTTTACAGAATTAAATGCAGAATTTCATTAACAAAAAATATAGAAAATAAATTATGTTGCAACTAAATATTTTGATGTGACAAGAACTAATATACTGTATTATATTCACACACGCAAAGTCCACAGTTATTTGACTAAAATTCAGTAAACAATAATGGGATACACACATGACGTGATACAAGTTAGGAATTTTTATACAGTAATATCTTTTGTATATTGTAAAAGGTAAATACACAACTTATTTGTACTCAGTTTCATTTGGTCTTCTTTAAAATAATGACAAAATATATAGCGAAAATATAAAGAATATTACTGCAACCTTCCAGACTTACATGTGGTGGTGTCCCTCTACCGTGTGCTACTACTCAGATGGCAGAGCCGAGCGCCGGATTAAATTTTTTCAAGTGGGAAGAAGGGGTGTGGGGTGAAACATTGTAACTGAAAGATAAGAATCCATTTTAACCACGTGATATGCAGCAGGCAGGCGCCAAGTTACTTAAGGTGCAACACACAAATTTGCAGCTATGCAACTTTTTGACCAAGATGTGGCGACATAATAAAGTGAGGGATGAGGTGGCAGCTGATAATAAAACAGCTTGTGCAGCATGTGTATGATGCTCGCTGCGTGTCTCTGTCTCTTTTCTCTGCGTTTCTTTGATCACAGCATCAGCAGACAACAGTAGGTATACATAGCTTTTCGTCGCATGTAGGGTTTACGACCAGGGTAATACTTCTGCAGATACTGTTTGTTCATTGGTATCACTGTTGCGGTTGGTTCTAATATGTCCAGAAACTTGAAACCCAAACAACTTGCAGTTTATCATTCCCTTAATCCGTGGGCATTTACGAAAATTGACCCGAGTAAGCTGCTAGTAAACTGGAAATCTACACCAAGGTATCCGATACACGTGCACTGTTTGGAGATTGGTTCAATAATCATGTTGTTCCCGAGATAAAGGCACATTCTGCTAAGAACGAAATTTTGATTGATGTGCTGCTCTCTTGGATAATGCACCTGGCTACGCAGAAGAATTAGACGTCTTTCATCTTAAAGCATGCTGGTTAATTAGTGAACTTATATTAGACAAGCATTTCAATTTTATAGGGTCAGAACGACACACTTAGTCCAAATTACTTCCTGTATACAGCACAGTTATCCTGGCACAGTAATTTACTGAAAGCTCACACAACAGATGTGTTTAATGGAGAAGCACTGATAACGTTCTCCACAAAAATTACAATTCAGCAGAGATATGCTCAGTGCAAGTACCTGTGCTGTGCAGGCAGAGACATTATCTGTGGCTATGCATGTGAGTGTGTGTGAGTGCCATAGCAGAGCAGACAAGCCACGTCCAGTGTTGTCAAATCTACCACCGGGCCAGCTCGGCCCATGTGCAGATTGTCACTCTGTTGTCATGAATACCCTGAGTTTTGCAGAGTTAATAACTTTGAAAATAACTGTGCATGTTAAAAGGGTGGTTACAGTTTTATTTTCATTTTTAGTATGTCTTATTTATTGCCTTTACATTCTACAAGCACTTGTTGCATCTAAAACATTACACTTTAAAATATATTATTTTCTTTTGAAGTTGCATTAAAAACAGTACATATAATTGATTGTCTTATGGAAAAATCAAGTTACGTAATAGAATCAAGAACGTAACACGTAACTCAGAGCCTTACTCATAAAGGGAAAAGGGATATATAGTCCATCTCACGTAAGAATTCCATTTTTTGACAGTTATGCTCACATTCATTTTTACTGCTGTTGCCATGGAATAAGCAGTGTTTTCCTCTGCCACAAGTGATTTTTGCACAAACACACTCAACTAGTTTTCAGACTGCATTACATCAAAATAGAAAGTATTTTTCTGTAGAAATTTGTGCATGTTATTGTCT
>PNEQ01042234.1:0-40398 GCA_003012365.1 Medauroidea extradentata | reverse complement strand
GTTCTTGAAGTGGGAAAAAATACAACAATTTCTAAAAACAAAAACAAAGCAAGGTATTGAGCGTAAAGACACAGCTGTCAAGCTTCAACTGAGGTTTCCTTTAGGCACCACGTAGCACACCAGTCCTCCTAAACCAGTGCACTAGCATGATGATAACCCAGCCAAAAAGGCAAGGTTAAAAAAACTGGAACATACCTCTTGATCTGTAGTCAAGTACTCCAGAATTTACTGGCAGTACTTTTGTAGGTCACGTCACATTGTAGACCAAATTTAGAAATTTTACAGAAACTGGCAAATTTAGAGAAGGTAGTCACGAAATAATATACTTCACTATGATCCGAGACTGCGGGTTTATTAGATTTCAATTGACATCAGCGCAAAATACACTGTTCGTCTTAACAAAGTGAATCCGATTCACAGAAAACTACAA
The DNA here is from genome assembly GCA_003012365.1 of Medauroidea extradentata. NCBI lineage: Eukaryota > Metazoa > Arthropoda > Insecta > Phasmatodea > Phasmatidae > Medauroidea > Medauroidea extradentata. Next base: position 39,968 of record PNEQ01042234.1, on the reverse strand, counting down.
GCAGAAACGCAGCAAGACTATATCAGACAATTAGGTGAGACAAAGTAAAAAAATACAGCACACTGAATAAACACGCGGCAAAGAAGAATGAGTAGCCATCCTGGCTCTCATCACCTAACGGCCTACATGTACGGGCAGAAACAAATTTCGTAGAGTTCAAAAGATGTCCGAAAAGAAAGGTTACAGAATAGATGCCACGGTGCTACCCATACATGTTACATTTGCAACTCCCGAACTTCACTTCATGAAAATATTTTGGACCGCAGCCCCGCGCATGTCCGGTCTGGATCGCGTCACAACTTGTTCTAACATGGCGGAGGCAAAATATTCCAGAACGAAGGGCGAAGGGGCGCCACACGCCGTTCTCATTGGCTGGTTCTCGGTGGCGTAACCCTCGTCATTTGTTCAATTATCTAGGATCCTCTAGGGCACAACTAGAAACTACGCATTAAAAAAACAAGCAGTGCAAAAACTCCTGTGTAAAAAACCAAAACACGAAAAGTAAAACAAAGTTACTGCCTCCTACCAAGGCCACTTGGCCATAACGACAAACATCACACCCTATCTAGAGCATACGAGAAACAAAGAACTGCGTCTTTACTCTTCTTTTCTGGAACCGGGACCACTGAAAAAAAATTACAATTTTAAATATTATATTATAAAATTAAGATTACATAAAATAATTCAGTAATAATAAAAAACCCTTGTCTTGCATAGCTACATTACCCCCCCCCCCCAACTACTTGGAAAAATCTGAAGGTTGTTTTCCATGTAGTTTGTACCTGACCATAACTCTGAAAACAACATGAGGCAGAAGATATGCAGATAAATTCCATATAGCAATATTACAATCTGTTAACACTTTTCTTGTAGACAAAACCAAAGATGTGCCAAAATATACTAACACAGAATAACCCTACAGCATAATTATTTTCAACTAGAAACATGAACAAATACTAATTATTTACAAGTTCATACATTAGGATTATTGAATATTATACAAGAACTCCAAAACTTTAATGTTTAATTATTGTAATACTAAATCATTTCTTATATGTGTCTGTAGTTCAAACTCCACTTTGAAACAAAGTTCAAAATTTGTGTTCCAACAACATCAACCTATTATTACATCATGAATAAACAACTCCTCTCATATCAGTCCAAATGTTCAATAAAATAACCTTTAAAATTGTTGGAATATAATCTAGCAGCAGTTGGCTATTCTGTTTATAGGCCTAGTGTTGTTTACTTTTTTTTTAGTAGTTGTATCATGGCGTACTTGTTGTGAACCAAATTACACGCAGTAAATAGTTTTCACTAATTAAAAGTAATTTATTTCACGAATCCAACAAAAATGACAAAACACACTTCCAAATTATTGAAAAATTTGGTCTCCCAATTATTCATAGTTCTCTATGACATCATTACAATATAATCTTTACATTTACAAGACATGCAAGCACTAAACATACATTCTACAATGAACAAATGTATTACGCCACACATTATTCATCACTTAGCATTATTATCAATCACCAAACAATATCTCAATAATGCTATACATACCAATTACTAACCTATACAGTACTACATCCTTTTCTGCACTCAACTCATCAAATTTCTTTGTATTATTTACACAAGTTGTTACCAAAATTAGACTTGACCCACAATATTTATACCTTGTCTCGCCACTGAAATATAGTTCTTATGACTACACTAAGAATTCTTGTATTTATTCTAAATTCAAACAGAATTATATATGAAGCATACTTAATACTATACCACATAAATTACAGCATCCCAATGGCATCTAAAGAAACAAAAATCAATAGATTATTCATTACACCTTTTTCCAGGGTTTTAAAAGAGTAACATGCCAATCCCTCCTTTAACTCAAACAATCACAACATATTCAACATCACAATTTTGATTACAAAAAATTAATTTGTATTATTTAATTTCTTGTAAAAATGCTCTGATTTTTTCTTTATAATATTTTACATTGTGTACACTTTCCCACTATCAAAACCAAAATGAAAGTGATAACCATTTAGCGGATAATATGTGTGACTGTATTGGTACGTGACTGGGCTGATGGTTCTCAATAGAACACACATAACTGCAATGCTAAACAATTACTATAAGTGTTACTGTCCGCAACATTGATCACTAATGCAACTTTAATATAAAAGCATCAAAACTGCAATATTCACAAAGAAAACATTTCATTCTCTTTAAACCATTAACGTCACTTACTGTACTTTAAATAAACTTCATTTAACATCCTGAATCACAAGTTAAACAATAAAAAAATAGTCTAGGTTGGACCACCTCCTACATACATATTACCCTATATCAAAAAAGCCACCCTCAGGTGCTGAAAAACTGGTTCTATATGTGTCCATTGGTCAACGGCGGGACACTTGCTCTTCCTAGCTCATAGAACAAAATTACTTACATGCCAACATATGGCTACAAAAACAGATTCAACCCAAACCAGCTACCTTAAAAAATAATTCACTCATATTTACTTAATTATCTTAAACAAATTCCAACAATTATCACAGTGACTACTCATAACCTTAGTGCTCAGCACTCAAAGTGTATTTATATTCTCTGTAAATGTAAAAAAAAAAAAAAAAAACAAGAATACTCAGGTGTAGTCCTGCCTGGCAACTATCCACATGAGTGTAAATAAACATCATTAGCAAAACATCAATAAATTTTAAAAAAAAATTACTCGAAATATTAACTTTACTACGTATGTGTACGTGTTGTAAAGAAAATACAATGTAGTATGAAAGGCTGTACAAATACTGTGCAATTGCAGCATGTGTACAGTAACGATTCCCACAGCCAGTCACAATTAGCTTTATCCTTGAAACATTGACACAATACAATTTTACATGAAAACTTCAACAAGTACAATAATTTCACTAGCATCAACTCATCATAAAACCATTCAGTTATGTAAGTGTAAAAGTCATATTTACCAAAATTTTTCACATTATCTTTATGTTATAATTCCCAATATATGGTAGTATTAATTACTTATTATTTTTAATTCACATAAACCTTACTGTCATAACTTTAACATTCTCATTACAAATTATCATCTGTTGAACCGAATAGAAAAAACAAATTTTTACAAATAAATATGTTCCCCTGAACATATGACACTCAGTCTATGAAAATAATAAATCTTAAAATTTACTTGTTTACTTTAATGTGCACACTATAGTTGTTTTTATAATACAGCCTCCTAGGCTTGTCTTCTCTTGTGTATAGTTCACTACTGAGTCAAAATGCACTACAATTTCTTCCTGTACTTGTAGCCTTTCGACACAACACTAACCACCTTCTTAACACAACTCACTTTCCACCTCTTCCTGCACACCTTCTCTAACCTTAGTACCTTTCTGATCAACTCAGTCAAACTCTTGCTCTTAGTTACTCTTTTCGTATTTTTCTTTTCTTTAAATGGCCCATCGGTTACATTTCCTCTTTTGCACAGTTTCCCCTACATATAAACCCTTGCCTGGGTCTCGAGACAAGATGGTTTTTGCTTTTATGTTTACCTTTTCTCTTATCTGTACCTCAGTACATTTCTGACCCCCCTTCTATTCCTTAAATCATAGAAACATGAAACATTCACATTACACAAACACTCCAAAACCTGTATCATTTTCTTCTCTCATTTGCTTAAATAATTCCTGCATGTATGTCCCCTTCGTTGAATTCTTCCCCTTGATGAAGTCCTATGTTTATCTAAATGTGTTACATCATCAGTGTATATACCATTCTGTTATCGGTTTTTCGATACACACTATCACCATTTCTTTGCTTTTCTACCCCCAACCTGTTCTATTATTTGCCCTGTTTCCACGTGTTTCAAATTGTTTTGTCCTAACGTCACAATCTTTAATTACATTTTCATTTACTTGTACTTGATTCACTACCATCTGTACCTCACCCTCACACTGTACAACTTTTTGCTTTAAACCCTCGCAGATAATATTACACCTCTCTCTTATCTCGTCCCTAAACTCAGCAAATCTTTTACCCTGTTCAGCTTGTATTTTCTCCTGTTCAGCTTGTATTTTCTCCTGTTTTGCTTGAATTTTCTCCAGTTCTGCCCCAAAATTTAAAAACGGATCCTTAATTAAATCCAATATTTGTGCAAGTTCATTTCCGTTTCCCTCATTTAACCTATGAACTTGATCCCTTGATTTTATGTTCTTCTCATCCTTCCTACCCTCGACATCCTCTGCAGAAAAACCCCTAAAACTTGTTTCCCCTTCAAACATCTTGACTATAGAATTTTCAAATTTCAAGGTTAACAATTAGCAAAATAAAAAATACAAATTCTTCACCCTCTGCCACAATGAAATTTAAAGTAACATAAAATTTTCAACATATCAAAACTATTAACCTTATGTCCAACACAATTCGCACCAAAATTAAATTTTACTTTCAGGAAAATTTTGAATTTTACACTACTTTTAGCTTTGCACCATCACATGTCAAATATAATTCTATTGTTACCATCACAAAATACACAAAGGTTTTTAATTTTGTTTTCTTACAAACTTAATTTTCACTGTGAAATTAACCAGTTACTTTTTAATATATTGAAAATACTAAAAGTTGGACACAATCATGACAAATTATTATTTAAACTTTCCCAGTTTCCCTGCTCCCTCAATGTTCTCAGCATCAGATCCACTTCTTATGGGCCGTTGTTTTCCCTGTACTGATAGCTGTCTTCCGCAGGCTGACGAAACTCCCTCAGGAAGTGGAAAACCTTTGTTGGTCAGGTATCGGCCCCACGTTGGGCACCAAATTGTAGCGTTTTCCTCTCGTACAAGTACTTGAACCCCACTTGCAGCCGACAATTTGTAACACAACCGCGTTGGTTCTTCCCGTCAAATCTCTAACTCGTGCCCCGCTTGGGCAGCCAAATTGTAACGTCTCATCGTCTGGCCATAACGACAAACATTACACCCTATCTAGAACATACGAGAAACAAAGAACTACATATTTAGTCTTCCTTTCTGGAATTGGGACCACTGAAATAAAAATTACAATTTTAAATATTGTATTACAAAATTAAGATTACATAAAATAATTCACCAATAGTAAAAAAAAACCTTGTCTTGCAATGCTACAACCATGTATTATCACCACAGTTAACACCTATGTTTGTCGGCAAACTGGAACATGATGTTTACATTAATCAGATTAAAATCTTAACAGCCTATAGCAGCAACAAAGAAAATTTGTATTAGTTTTACAGCAACATTTTTTATGGAAATGTCAGAATTAATGCAGTCATTTGCAAACTTGCAACACTGAACTTCTGCAAACTTGCCCCACTGAACTCATTACAAATTAAAAAACACCTAAACTGATTCCCCATCAAAATGTGTCATTACTGGTCTGCAACGTTTATTGCTGAACACTTTTAATTTTATCTGGTGGCTTTCCTTCGTCCCTAATCATCTTTGTTTTCAGTTCTTGCACTTCCCTTTCTCACTCTGCTGCTGCATATTCAAGCATCTGCCATACCATCATAGTGTATGCTTTACTTTCACCTCACTAATGACACCTTTGAGAACACTCCCGAGCAATCCCAATGATCTCCTCTTAGAGACTACCCTGTCTACTTGTTCCTTTCACCCAAGATCTTCATGCAACACAACTGCCAAATACTTACTTGTATTACAGCACTTCCCTTATCACCTGCTCTCCACAGCTGAGCATGTCCTGCTCTTTACACTTCTCCTAGTGAATCTCACTAACTTTGTCTCTTTGTCATTGACCTTCATTCTATTAATTTCAGTCCATTTCAGTACCCGATAATTGTCTTCCAGCAAGCTATAACCCTCATCTACCTCCATATACAACACACAGTCAACTGCAAACAACCTTCTCTTTCCATCCACTCTCACTCCAATGTCATTTGCCATTGTAGTAATTACAAGGGACCTAACACACTTCCATACGATACCCCTTCATATGACAAGGCATTACTCATTCTCATATTTTGCCTCTATCCCTTGAGGAAGTCACTAATCCATTTAATCACCCAATTATCCAACCATCAGTAGCCCATTCACTTTATTCATTAAAATTCCATGTGGCACCTCGTCAAAAGCATTCTAAAAATCTATAAAGCTAGCAACTACCAACTTCACTTCATCCACAGATTTTACCAAATCCTCTAACAACCTAACCAGTTGTCTCTCACACAAGTAGCCTCTTCTAAAACCATGCTGATACTCCTTGACCTAATTCTATCCATTCATATAGTCTACTATGAACTGCACAACTTTAAGTTATCTGTGCTCAATGTGAGACTCACTGCTTTGAAACTACTAGGTTTATATCTGTCCTCCCCTTGCTTGTATATTGGTCTTCTCCCATTCCTGCTGCAACTTACCATCCTCTAACACTGTACCAAATAACAATTCTAAGTATTTCACTATCTCCCCTCCACCAAACATTAGTGCATCATTTTGTAGTCTTCGAGCCTTTAATTACATTTTCTAACTCCCATACACTCATCCTTAAATTTACTATTCAACACCCTGACACTGACAGCTTCTCATATACATTTGTCCTTCACCTCGAACAGATAGGTACTGAACCTGCAGTATTCCGCTGTTTCCTTGTCAGTTGTTGCGGATAAACCATTGTGGTGGATCAAAAAAACTCATCATAAAATCGATACGTCAAGATATTACATAGAATATGTATATATAGCAAAAACTATGATCTCTTCGACTGTTTGGAAAAAAACAACACAATTTATAGTATTTTTCTTTGGTTAAAAATATACATATAAAGAAGCTAAATATCTGTATCATATGTAATATGTATTTAAAGACTTCATCAATATAATATATTTTATTGCAGTCATTATAACTATGAACTGGTGACCCCGACGAGATCAAAAGGAAATAAGAGAATTTTGTGCACACAAAATTAAAAAAAAGTAAGACAAAACTATCCTATAATAATTTTTACATTATCTGATTGTTCGAAAAACTGGTTAATACAATCATTATTGAGGGGAATATAATCGGCAATCAGGCGGAAGTATCACGTGTGTCAGTTAAGATACCAACATTTTGAAAAAAAATGTTAAGGTTTGGTTTATGCAAGCTGAATCACAAATCACAATCGCACACATAACTACAGAAGTCACTAAATACCATTATATATTAGGTTCACTTGACAGCAAAGTAGCAGAGTTGGTATCCGATTTGATTTTCAAACCATTATCTGAAACACAACAGCAAGATCTGAAAAAAAAAAAAAAAAAACTACAAATAATTTGCTGAGTCAGATCAATGTAAAGCGTAACGACTTTTTACAGAAACACAGTTAGGCGATAAAAAACATCACATCTTTTACGCGAAATGAAACATCTTTCTGGAGATAAAATTCAGGATGAATTTATGAAAACCCTCTTTTTCCAATGAATGCCTATCAATATATGTACTATTCTTTCTACCAGCCAAGACAACCTAGAAAAACTAGCAAACATGGCTGATAGACTCATGGAATTAAATACACCCAATTACGCAGTAGCATGCAATACATAAACAACTAACAAACATGATAATAGACATAACATTACTGTCACAAAAACTTATACAAATGATGATATGATTACTCGCCTTACTCAGCAAATACAGACACTCACATCATCAATTGAAGAAATTAAAAACATAACACATAGGGAAAACAAAAGACATTAAAATATGATAAAAAAATGCATGAAACTTGCTGGTATCATTTTAAGTTTGGAATGTGTACCACCACGCAACTTTATAGATTATTCGGGAAACTCCGAAGCCCACCACTAAAGACAGTGGAGATTGCAGGCCGGAAATCATGTTGTTTATTCGTCGTCAATCACAATTCAGGATGGAGATTTCTAGTGAATACGGGCGCCGATATATCGGTCATACCACCAATGAGACAACAACAATGCAAACAAACAAATTTTAAGGAGCTCTATGCAGCCAATGGTAGCAAAATACCAACTTTCAGTGAAAAATTGCTTACATTGGATCTGGGCTTGCATCATACATATGTATGGACGTTCATCATAGCAGAAGTATGCACACCAATAATAGGTGCTGATTTTTTGAAATATTTTAATCTGTTACCCGACATAACAAATGGAAAATTACTAGATGCAACCTCAAACCGAGAAATCATATGTTTTATAACCAATGATTCGGAAATTGGTGAAGTTCATACTATTCCACCTGACCATAAATACATTGACCTCTTTAACAGAATTCCCTAACCTGCTAAATGCAAATCCCAGTTTCACTACACCTTCATGTAACATTACACACACAATAGAAACTTCAGGACAACCAGTACGTAGCAGAGTCAGTAGATTCCTACCACACAAACGGGCAGCAGACAAAAACAAATTCCAAAAAATGATGAATATGGGCATTTGCAGACCATCAAAAAGCTGCTGGGCAAGTCCTTTATGTCTAACTGGTAAAAAAGGCGGATCATAGAGACCTTGTTGTGACTACCATAAATTAAATGACATAACAAAACCAGATAGATACCCCATACCACACATACCAGATTTCAATAGCTCACTAGATGGGATGCACATATTCTCAAAACTAGATATAATATGAGCGTTTCATCACATCTCGGTTGCTCAAGACGATGTGGAGAAAACAGCGGTATCACCATTTGGTCTATTCTAATTCTTAAGACTCCCTTTCGAATTACGGGATTCAGCACAATCTTTCCAAAGATTCATGGATTCCGTACTCAAGAACCTACCTTTTGCATTCTGTTACATCAATGACATCCTTGGCATCAAAAACTGAACAGCAACACAGTGAACACCTACACCAATTGTTTCAACGACTTGATGAATTTCACATTAACATCAAACTGACGAAATGCATATTTCGTGCCACACAAGTACCATTCCTGGGAATCAATTGTAGGATCAAAAAGTATCCTTCCACTCACTGAATGAGTTACAGCCATAAAAAATTATCCCTTACCAACAACGATCTTGGAACTACGACGTTTCATAGGCATGATTAACTTCTATTGTCAATGTCTGCCAAACACCGCTAACCTTCAAAAATGATTATTACGATTCATACAAGAATCACATTAAAATTATCAACGATAAATACAATGGGACAATGAAGGAACTCTTCTAGCACATCCATCCATAGAAGCCACACAAGTATTAACGGATGATACATCAGATGAAGCCGTAGGTGTGTCAATTCACCAGACACGGGCGAAGACTCTGGAACCATTAGAATTTTTTTCACAGAAACTTGACAAAACTCAAAGAAACTATAGTACATATGACAGGGAACTACTCGCAGCATATTTCGCAGTCAAATATTTCCGATATATGTTCGAAGTGCGTAAATTCTGTATCTACACAGATCATAAACCTTTGATATATGCATTTAAACAACGACTAGAAAAAACAACGTCAAGATAACTACGCCATTTAGATTTCATTGGCCAATTCACAACTGGCATCAGATATGTAGTAGGCAAGGACATCGTGGTAGCTGATGCATGTTCCAGAGTTTTCTCAATACAAATTTCATCAGATATACCATGGAAAGAAATAGCAAAAGCTCAAACAGAAGATAAAGAACTATACCACTATCAACAATGCAATAAAAGTTCATTACAAATATGACATATTGATATACAAAATGGCATTACATTAATATGCCACAATTCAACAGGCAAAGATAGACCTTTCATTCCAACGGCATTCAGGAAGAAAATATTTGAATCACTACACAACATGGCACACCCAGGACATCACTAAAAAAAGACATAGCTCTATGGGCCCGATCATGTATACCTTCTCAACGCGTCAAGATCTGGCGACATACAAACAGCGAAATTGGCACATACAGTCCGGTCGAAATGAAGATTCAACCATATCAATATTGACATTGTGGGCCCTTTACCACCTGCATCGCGTGTAGGCCACACTAAATGAGTAGAGTGCGGCAGACGGACTAATGGGAGGGTGTGCTGGACACACGTCAAATGGTCCTCCCTTGTAGAGGCTTTCTGTTAGGATTGTAAACAGCTGGTAATGTTGTCACTCGTACGTTGCTGCTGCAGGGGAAATGGAGTCACTGTTGAGCGAAGGCTGTTGCCATGGAGACTGCCGGCAGCAGAGGAAGAGGAGTCACGCAGCTTTGTTTACAAAAGAGGTTACATAGAAATCACTTGTTGAAAACATAATGTAAACACAGAAAATAAAGATGAATGTAGTAGCACTCATAAGTGGCAAAAATAAACATTAAAACAGGCATTTATATTACTGAAATGTCGCAATCCGCTATGGGTATGTCAGAAGCACTGGTGCTGAGAGGAGAAGTAGTGGTGCAAGACTTATTATCGTTTGTTAGGTCATCACTGGCAGTGGATGAGCTGTGAAGCTGTGAAGCTGGACGAGTAGGCTAGCTTGAACTGATGAGCTGCCACTCGTGATCTCCAAGCGAAGGGTCAAAGCGCTGAGGCAGTCAGATACCAGTCAAAGCGTCCCAGGGGAATGAGTGACTTGGGCGTAAACTGAAAGACTGTAGAACTTGTTGGTGATTGCCAAATCCCTCAAAGTGAGTCAGGTAGATTGCCAGTTGAGGGAACAACAGAGCCCCGCCCATTAGCTTCCAGGAATCCACACTCCACGGCTGAGAAGGGGAAATGAGTCATATTGATTAACTCGTCTGGTGTGTGCTCAGGTTTAGTACTGTAGAGTGGTTTGTGGTGCGAAAACATCACGTCCTGGTGAATGTTCTGGTAAAACGTCGAAAATGGACAAGTCCCGGCAGACCATGGAAGAAACTGTCTTGGAGTGTCTCTTACCACTGAACTAGGTTATTTCTGTCAGACCGTTGAACGAGTGCAGGTCCTGGAGACAGTTTAACAGATGCAATATTCTGGTGCGATAGTAAAATGTTGCACGGACAAGAGACAAATCATTACATTGGTGCAGCTGTCCTGTCGTTATGTGAACACAGGTACTTACTTGCTTGTTGTATCACTAAGAATTTAAAATTAATTAGGTTGGAAGTACTGCTAAATAATTATGAAGTCACTGTTTACAAAAATACATGTGACACACTATCACTCATTACGTCCTAAATAATGTTATATTAAGGGACACTGACATATCACTGATGCACGAAGAATAATGACAATTGGCACTTGAGCATTGCTGTTGCATTATGAATTATGATTACACTCGACAAGGCGAGAACGAACCTTGACACTTAACACGAAGACATATAAATACACTTGTTAGACAGGTGACCCCTGGAACTTTGAGCCTGTATGCTTTATAATGCAGATAATCATGGCTGAGCTAGGAGAGTTGAGAAAAGAGATGCAGGAGGACTGTGAGTGAGATAGGCAAACCAACAAGAAAATGAACGATGCTTCCTTGCAGAGATAAAAAGGGATTGTGAGCAGAATAGAAAATTAATGGAGGAAATAAGAGGTGAAGTGTGAAGGGAGCGAGCTGAGCGTGAGACTAAAGTTAGTCAACTAGTTATGGGGCAGGCGGAGCTGCACAATATAATTGAGTCTGTTGCAAGAAAAATGACGAATGCACAAGAGTCATAGGACGGAATAAAGGACCATAGCATAACACTTGAGAATGCCATCGTGGAATGCAGGGGAGAAATATCCCAAGAAATCCGTAAATTTGGGGAGCTGAGGATGGAGTTGTCTATTGAGGCGTAAAAGAAAGAGGAAATTGCAAAAGAGGAAACTGCTCGCATGCAAGAGCAATTCTACGTGGCTCTAGATGGCATGTGTGGCCATCTCAAGAAATGCGAAAAAAAAATTGATAAGGTAGCTAGGAATAATGGCGAACCGAGTATGTGTTCCGAGTGAGGCATGAACCTGCTACTATTACGCAAAGGCCAGGGATATCATGAACGTGATATACCCAAGTATAAAATTGAGAAGGGCGAACGCCCAAGAAACATCTTGAGAAACTGTGTAAATTTTTCTAAATAAATGAATGTAATGAAAACGAATGGTTATTCATTGCCAAAAGGTCAATAGAAGGAAAATCTGAGATGTGGTATAAACTGCATGAAGGTAATATCACACGTTATCAAGAGTTTGAGAGGGAGTTCCTTAACGAGTATTGGGACGCGACCCAAGGCAGTGACTAGTAGCAGGGTTTGTACAGTGTCGGGGAACTGGAGAACATCTGAATAGAGTAGCAGAGCAGTCTAAGTTCTATGATCACCCACTTGAAGAGGCGGACATTGTTACGTTAGTGTTTTCACAAACTCCCTGGCAGTTCAAAGGATGCTAGTTGGGAAATAAATAAACACCATAGAATAGCTGAGAAACGTGTTATGGGATGTGGACCACATTGGATAGGCAGAGAGTATGGACAGCAAATCACACGAGGAACAGTCGTTTGGGGACATATGGCAACAACAGCATAACTCCCGTTTCTTTCCACCTCATGGCCAGGCACAAGATTATGTAGAAGGGGGACACTATCAGAGGAGCGATGGGCACGGACAACAGTTGGTGACTGGGGGGTCGCAGGGGGACACAAGAGTACGAGTCAGGGAAATGGGGGGAATTGTCTGGTTTAGGCAGCCAGGCTGAGACGAATCATGCATGCACCTGACTGCCACAATTTTTGCAGAAGATAAGAAAATTTTGTTGACAGAGGAAGGACCATTATTTAGTCATCATGTTGTCCCAGAGGTACCATGCAAGTTAGCAGACAGGGGCGTTGTTGCCTCATTTGACTCTGGCTCCATAATTTCTGAGATTTCCCAGCAGTTTTTGGAAAGGCTAACTAAAGAGTGATGTTGTTTTCCAACATTACCAATACTGCAGTTTACTATCATAAGCACTATGAAGGAGAAAAGTTTGAAAATAGATAAACAGGTGCTTTAGATTTGGTCCTTACTGGTGTTGGTTACTGTGCTGTGTGCCTTGTTATTCCACAGCTGATACGAGATATTATAATAGGTATCGATTTCATGCAGGAGTTTGAGGTCGTAGTAAATTTTGTTAAGGGTGTTGTCTGCCTGGGGGATAATTGCGTGCCGATGTTAACACACCCATCACAAGTAAATAAACACGAGTCTTTGCGCCTAAATGTTATAAACGAGTCAAACCTTTGTGAGGCCGAGAGTGCATTGGCCTAGGTAGTCATGGGTAGTGAAGTGGATGTGAATTTAATTCACACAAATCAGGAGGTAATGTGGCATACAGATTTAAAGCATGTGATTAACAGTTGCGAAGTGGCGACTGAGAGTGAGAAAGAAGTATTAAGGGGGTTGTTAGAAAATTTTAGAGATATATTTTTGGATGACCCAGGATTCACGACAGAGTATGAAGCACATGTACCAGTATTAGATTGTGTATGTATTCCTATTAATGTATGGATTTCCTTATATTGAGATTATGTTACTAGAGTGAAAAATTTGTAAATGAATATAATTGATTATATTCATTTACAAATTTTCACTCTAGTAACATAACCTCAATATTAGGAAACCCGCACGTTAATTGGAATACATACACAAGATGACACACCATTCAGGGAAAAGACTTACCCAATTCTTTGGACATGCATAACCAGTTAGTGTGTGTACGATTGAGATTGTTTAGACGCTCGCAGGATTAATGCCAGGATACAGCTAAATAGAGAATCACCTGTTGAACCACATACGTTATTTTCAGAATTTCAGGGTGTTCAATATGTAGGTACTACAGATTTTTTAAAGGGGTTTTGGCAGGTACCGCTTCATGTAGAGGATCGGAAATAGACAGCTTTTCTTTATAGAGGTCGCAGCTACCAGTTTTGTGTGTTACCATTTGGTTTATCAAACAGTGTAGGCAAGTTGTGTTGTGCAATGGACACATCACTAGGAGAAGAAGTAGGTTCTGTGGTAAAGTCTTACGTGGATGACCTTTTGATCATTAGTGAATCTTTAGAACAACATTTGGAGTATTTAAGTAAAAAGTTTGATAGATTAAGGCAAGTAAATTTAAAACTTAAGCTTAGCAAGTCAACATTTTTGAGAGAAAAAGTGAAATTTCTAGGTTTTGTGTTGGATGCGCAGGGTATCAGGTCAGACCCAGACAAGGTAGAGTTGATACATGATTTTCCAGTATCACACAACATTAAAGAACTAAAGTTTTTTAGGCACTTGTAATTTTTAGTGCCGTTTCACAGAACAATTTTCAGGCATAGTGGCTTCTATGTTGAACTTTCTAAAGAAGGGGGTAGTTTGGTCATGGAGCAGTAAGTGTCAAGACAGCTTTCAGGCTGCGAAAGCCTTGTTTACTACTCATTGTATTGTTTATCACCCAGATTTTGGTAGCACCTTCTATGTTAGTACTGATGCCTCAGGTTATGGTCTAGGCATAAAATTTTTCCAGTATGGAGCACGAGGAGAAGAGAAGCTGATTGCTTACACGGTCTCTGAGAGGGAATGTTTGGCTGTTGTTTGGGGCCTTAATAAATTCAGGACTATTGCATTAGGGCATAAAGTCATAGTGCTGTCAGACCATCACAGTTTATCTTTCTTGAAGGCATATAAGATAATAGGCAGTAGGCTCACTCACTGGTGCTTAGCATTGCAGGAGTACAATCTAGAAATTAAGTATGTCTGGCAAGGGCAACCGAGATGCCGATTTGTTAAGTAGAGTTGTATTGGGGCAGGATGAGCTTGTGGTGGAACAGAGACCTAGGGCAGGTCCTGTCATTTCAAAGATCAGTTTAGAACAAGACCATGATTTAGTCACTAAGTTTGACAGTTTAGGGGCAGGACAACGGGAGGATGACATTTTGTGTAAGGTTATCAATATCTTAGAAAGTGAAGAGAAGTATTTGGCTGAGGTTACGGCCGTAAAGATTCTAAATTGGTATTGTTTAAGTAAAGGGATTTTATACAGGAAAGTAGACCTTGAATCAGGTAGCTGGAAAGTGTGTGTACCAAAGGTGTGGGCCAGGGCCTTAATCTCACTTGCACACAAGTCGTCTGTGCAATTTGGTGAGTGGAAGATGTTTTGGTTTACACACTGTAGCTATTATTGGAGTGGAAGATGTTTTGGTTTACACACTGTAGCTATTATTGGGAAAATATGGCACAAATGGTGAGGCAAGTGGTCAGCTGTTGCCAAATTTGCCAGAAGACGAAGTTCCCCAACAGGAGTTGGGAGGTACCGTGACACGCTAACATCCCAGATCATACGAAGGATTTATTAAGTGTGGATCTCTCATGGCCCATTGCCAGTCTCGAAGGACGGAGTTAAGCATATTTTTGTTGTGTTGGATGTTTTCACCAAGTTCATAGTATGTTACCCCATCAAGGAGGCGACTGCCATTGTTTGCGTCAGAAAGCTATTAGACGACTATTTTCCACAGCATGGGATATCTAAGAGAGTACTTAATGATCATGGCACACTTTCACCGTTGATGTGTGGCGATGGGAGCTATTGTGGTTGAGAGTCGACATTGTGTATCCCTCTATTAGACATCCTCAGGGTAACCTAGTCGAGAGATGTGTGCGTGAGATAGGCCACCATTTTCGTACTTATTGCCATGGAAAACTTAGTGGTTGGGCTAAGGCCGTGTCTCTAATAAACATGTTTCTAAATTTGCACGTTCACAGCAGGACAGGTTTTTCACCATCTAACTTAGTGGAAGGAGTGATGATCCACTGGGCTCTAGGTTGGATTTCCCAGAAGTAGCTTTAAGCCAAGAAGAAATGCTGTTAACAATGAAGGAAAGATTGAACGAAACAGATAAAAGGAGGAGTAAGCAACAGGAAGTGGTGAAAAACAGTTTCAATGAAGGAGAAAGGGTTCTTTTAAGTTTAGCTGAGCATAGCCAATTCCAAAGTAAGGAAACGAAGAAGCTGTTTGTTCTGTTCGATGGTCCTTTAGTCATTCTCAGGAAAGCTGGTCCAAACTCTTGGGAGCTAGGGGACCCAGCACAGGGTGGAGTTGTGAAAGGTGTCTAGAACTACCACATTCTAAAACCTTTTAAAGCTCTGTAGTTCCAGTTATTTTGGATTTTATTTAGTTTGGTGGCTTGGTATATCATCTAATTTTATCTGAGGAGTGGCATGTTGGTGCTTGCATGCAGGCATGAGCATGGTGTACGTTATGTGTTTTGTTTGTAATCTTGGAGCCTGGGTGATTGGACAGCATTTGTATAGTTTTTTTTGCTGATGTGGGTGAGAAAAACACTATTATAAATATTTTTGTTGTTTTGTTAGCTTAAGTAGGTCATGCGTCATTATCTTTCGGGCCCGTGACATGGCTATATTGCTGTTAATGTGTGGGATTAGCAGATTTTGCATTTGTGTCGTGTGTTGTTTTCACGACGTAACTTAAGAATAGGTGATGCAACATTTAAGTATTTTTTACTCTCCCTCTCTTTCACTTTGTTGTCGAGAAGAGTATTTTTAATTTTGTTTGTTTCATGCGACATGTAGCTGGGAAGATTTCACATGTGCACTGTGCCAATGTTGTGTAAATGTTGCTGGCTTATGTTAATAGTGGTCTAATCCATGCAATAATGCGAACTCTGAGAAGTGTATAAGCAGAAAGGACATGGTTGATGAGTGTGTTAGCAGGGAATTTAAGTGTCTTGTGATATCATTTCTATCTAAGCTAATTTTTATTTTGTGAAAAGAAACATTTCAGAATGGAAAAGAATCATACTACATGAATATCAATAAATCAGAATATGAATAAATCGGAAGAGCCTATGTTCTCAACAGGTTTGAGAATATTGTAGGTGATACAGTGATGTTTGAAGAACTAATGTACCAGCTGTTGTTGTGTAAATGTGCCTGATATTTGTCTTGTATTATGCTGAAAATGCTTTATTACCTGTCATAAGATGCACACTTGCAGATGGTGCATGATAACTGATTTTGTTTGTGAATGCATTAGTGTTTGTTGGTGCACAGACAGCCTTAATCTTTGGGAGTAGCTGCGTGGAGATATTTGGGAACAATATTTTGACTGTTTTGAGTACCAACAAAGTTCCCGCATTTTGTAACTATAGCATGACTAATGATCTAGTTTCTGTATTGATTTGTGTAAAGCAGTAAACTGATAGTAAGCCCCACGTTCCCTAGTATTGATCCCAGATGGACCGGCTCACACAAGACAGGGTGCAGTGCACTACATGCAGACTGACATTGTCCGATGACTTGTTGACTGGAAAACAAAAGGGTAGTAAAATTTCTTAAGCTTCATATGAATAAATTGTCCTGTGGAGTTGTGAAGTTACTGGTCTCACCAGACCTATAATTTTGGGTTAGTAATTAACTTTTTTGTTGTTTCTCTGAGACAGTGATATTTGTTTGTACATCTGGTAACGAAGGATTAAGGGTGTACTAGTGCAATAAAATGATAATTTTATATTTATATGAAATAGTGTTAGTTTTGTAGACATTACTTCTAAATACAGTTTCCTCTTACGAAACAATTTTTAGCTCTCATAGTTTTCTCATAACGGTGCAGCAAAGTCAAAATTTGCATGTTCTGCTGCAAAGTTTTTGGGATTAAAGATTGATGATGAACTTAAATGGAACGGCCTGTTTTGCTCTTAGATGCAGGAAAAAAATAATACATATTAATGTAGTAAACCCTCGTTTTACCTGGCTAATTGATCTGGTAAGTCAGAATGTCCGGTAAATGGCGAAGTACCGAAATCTGCACACGGATACAGATAACAAGCTGATTAATACATAACAGGGTGATACGCGTGGCAATGCAGCGTGTTTATTGTCAAACTGCTGGAAGTGAGCGAGGGGGAATGTTTGTGATGACTGGCGGGAGTAGAAAGATAAGCATGCGCCTTTGTCCACTCATTGAGTTAACAAAGATTGTGGCGGGGAAGAGAAGAATGAGAGGGATAGAAGAAGAATCAGGTTTGCTACCATGTTACATTGCGTGGTAGCAAATGACAAGTGAACTTGACCTACTGCTTTTTATTTCACATTAAAGGGTTTATTTACTAAATATATATTACACAAAAAAAAATCCAGCTAAACTACCACTCTTTGCATCCCGACGCAGTATCATATACCATGTCTGTGAGACAATAATTTTGCTGCCGTCCTCGACTCTTTCTGAAGGAGAAGGGACGGAAATGCTGAGCATGAGAAAGGGAAAACAAAGAAAGCCTTGTTGACAGCTACAGCAACATTTTACCGGGTTGTTGTCTGTCTTAGCGGTGGCCCAAGATTGCACAACTTATGTAACGGACGCATGTGGACTAATGAATTATATTTTTATTTCTAAGTCGTCGTAAATAATTTCCATCCAGGAGATGAAGTCTAGTGTTTAAATGCCTGGGTATTCACTGAAAGTAATCCCCAACAAAGACCTGTCTCATCCGCATTGTACATTTGAGACAAAAGTAAGTCCTCACTGCCAATCAGTTTTTTTTAGCTTATTTCGGAAAGGTTCAATTTATTCTGTAGGAGCACTTAATGCTTCCACATATGTTAGTTTCTTAGTTATTCCATGGTGATTAAGGAAGTGCTAGAGCTAACCATCATTAACTTTAAAGTCTAAAATTTTCACTTGGTACGCTAGTATTTCCGCAGCAAATTTTATCTCTACACCTTGCACACTTACACCACACGAGTGCTGTTGAACATACCACTTAAACACTGCCTCGTTGTGCGAAGATGCAGTAGCAGTTCATGTGTTTCCTGGGTCCAACAGTGCCACTTTCTTTTTAAACTTCTGGTTCAACATCATACTTCAACACATAATGCTTCAACTTGTCTTTTGCTTTATGAATGTCCAACAGTTTATTTCTTGACACCACAATCAGCAGACAACTTTGCTACTGAAACACTGGCCTCTTAACTGTTCTATAAGTTCAATTTTTTGGTTTAATGCCAAAGTTACTCTCTTTATTTTCTGTCTTGTTGCAGAAGTCATTTCATTAAAGAAAAATGCACAATCTGTAATGCACATGCACAACAACAGCATGAAAAGTCAAGTAGACACGACAGTCGTTCTTGCCTGGACACACAAAAACACCGATGAATGACGAGTTCTGCTTACCGTCTCACACGGTTATCTGTGCGCACGCCTGATGTCACTCACAAAAGCACAATAACCAGGTTGGTCTTGCGCTGTTGATCTTACAGTTCCATAAAAAATTCAGGTAGACACTCATTCTTGCCCAGGCACGGCACATACCTCGATGCATTACTAAAAATCGCTCTGCCTACCGTCTTATGCGGCTATCCGTGCGCGCGCCTGACGTCATTCACCAAAGCACAATAACCAGGTATGTCTTGTGCTGCATGTGAATACACCAGACTGTGGAATAATTTTGTGGCAGATTTTATCTGTTAAATACAAAGTCTGCTGAATGGAGGGTTTACTGTACAGGAATTATTATTTATTATGCTTATTTTTATCCGGATACTTACAGGGAGAAATTCTAGACAGTCCCGCAAATTGTTATTTCTGAATTTGATGGTACTGACAATGGCATGTGGCAGTGTTTTATAGCAAGTAGCATACATTTGGCTATCCATGGAAAGCAGACGAGGCAATAGAATTCATGGGTCACGGTGTAAAGGAGGATAAATCTTGAAAATGTGAAAAATTAGATATGTACACAGGAAATCTTGTTTTGGTGTTTCCCATGTCTATGCCTAATGGGGTAAGTCATACATGTAAAATAGCTTTAAAAACAGAAGTGTGTTAACTCTTTCTGTGCGGCATTGTCATATAGGGAATATACCTTGAACATAAAAGCAACAATTTTAGTTCTTGCAAGTAAATTTGAAGTAAAGAAAAAAAAAGCAACAACAATACTTAGTATAATGACAGAAAGATTATCAATTAGAAAGATGCATAACATTCATCTGCTCATTATAACTTGTGGACTTGCAAGATATTTTGTAGTAACACAAAAAAATGAAACGATAACATGATTGTCACTCAAAAAACTAACAATGTGATTACTAACTGCATAACATTTTATCACTTTCAAGTAAACATGTAGTAAATGTAAAAATGACAAAAAATTTACCTTTTAGATAATTGCTTAACACATTACAACTGCACACAATAATAGCAATTAATTTTGTAGTAACATGAAATAAATAAAAATTCAACAATTATCACTATACAATTACAAAACACTAGGACAAGATCATTTCTCAGATAGTAGTATAAAAATTTTCAGTAAATCCTTGCTCACTGCATCTTTGTGATAGTAAATATTCAAAGCAAAATCACACTTGGGTCTGTAACTCCATATAAGTTCAACACTTGCAAGTAATTTTGTAGTCTTTCTTCGTGTGGTTTATTTCAAAACACGGAACAACAGGCATTACTGGCTCTTCGGACAAGTCTTGCAATAGAAGACAGTTTGCCTCCTCTTACATTTCCCTTTCCCTTTCAGCTTGCACTACACTGGGAGTATAGAGCAAACAACACAGTTTGGCTTATGACTTTTGTCCTGCTGTTCACCGATGAAATGCCTTTCACTAAGCCTTGCTATAGGCATTGAATCACATACTTTGCGACGATGTTCAGCTGCAGATTTGCGAACGTAATGTTCTAAAAGTCCGGAAATCACTGCATTATGAAATTCACTTGCACCAACGGATTTGTTGTTTGTCAAATTATATGCTATTCTTCCATTGACCAATGCTGCTTCAATCAGAAAATTCCAAATAGTCTGGCACAATTTCAGTTTTTTATGTCTGTACACATGATTTGTGTACATTTGATCAAATTTGTCAACTCCATTCATGCTTTTATTGTAACAGGAAACAAGCTTCGGTTTTTCTACCTTTTCAAAACCAGTTACATTTTTTTATTCTTCGGTTTACTGTAACAATCTAAGAAGAATGAACTGTGCTCAGCATACTGACACATCCAGTGTCTTGCCATGTACATGCTAGCATTCCTTTCTTGTTATACCAAAATTTAGGCACGTAGCCTCGCTTCAATTTCACGTTTTTCATTTCAGTCGGTAAACCTTTACAGTTATATCTCACCGTTCCACACCCATCAATACCATTTTCCAAAAGAAAGTTGAGAAAAGATTAGGACTAGAAAAAAAAATTATCTTGTAGACAATACGATTACTGTTCTCAAACCCCTTCAGAAGGTTTTTTCACAACTGTTTCTCCCAAACCTTCACCTATATTTGAACCAGTTCGTTTTCCCGCATACACATCATATTTGCATAAAAAGCCTGTCTTACTGTCACACAAAGACCATAGCTTTATTTCCCATTTCCTGGATGGTTTAGAAGGTAAATACTGTTTGGACCATAACTGTCCTGTGAACTTTAGCATTGTTTCGTCAACAGAAACACATTTTCCAGGTAGCACGTGATGCAAGTACGTATCACGTGTCATATCAATCAGGTGCCGAACTTTTTAACAATGGATCATAGGCTGGCAATCCTTTCTGTACACTATCTGTATTACTGCTGAAAAGCAGAAATTAATGCAGAAGAAAATATTTGTCTCTTGACATTACTTCTCCAAAATTTGGCGTCTGAAGAAGCCAAAATGACTGAAAAATAATCTTTCAGTGTTGGCTTTCTGCATATACCCATCCTAATTTCTAATGCCACCATTGCCTCAATATCCTCAACAGTACAGTCCTTCCAGTAACCATACCTCGAACGTGGTGAAAAGTCATGAGTTTTGTCCAAAAACTGTTCTGCATAAATATTTGTTTGCTCAGAAATATGTGCAAACACCGATTTGGGCATAAACTGGGAAAAACATTGAAACAGTCACGAAAATTTGAAGGATCACTAGCAATACACAAATCAAAATGATTATTGCTACAAAAAATCAAAATGTACTGGTTTGTCTTTACTCACATGAAATCACTCATTGTACACAATTTTCGTTATCATTACTATCATGTGATGACGATTTGTCATTGATTGGGTCACTTTCACTTTCGCTGTTTGAAATTTCATCCTCGGAGTCCGAATCAGCCGCTAAAAATTCCAATAACTTCTTATACTCTTCCGGGTTTGTTGGATTGTAACCACGCTTTTGCCTCTCCATTTTTACTACAGTAAAAGTTACAGTTTTTTACAGAAGCAAGTTGTAACAATTGCAATGTAAGAAAATATAAAGGACTCCTTTCAGGATTCTGAGAATTAAATTTCTTTTGTGTGTGGAAGTACTGAAGGTAAATATACAACTCAAAAGAGAAAAAATACCTAGTCGGTAACTTTTTTATTGCCTCTCTACAACTAAAGTGAAATGTAGCTCATTTACACCTCGTTGCAGAAAGTCTTACATAAAAAATGATAATGCAGTTTTATATTGGTCAATTTATAAGTTTACTACATTATGATTATGTATAAATAAATATCATGAATGTATTAGTCTGTAGAAGTCCCGAAAAATAAACACTTTGCACAAAAATCATAACATATATGTTGAAAATATTTGTTGCCTATTGAGTCATTGTGACTGTAGACGTACAAGTAGTTTAAAGAACTCACAACAGATAGCAGATCATAACAAATAAGAAACTATACGAAATGTGAACAAAATCGACTTCAGCACTAACAGAAAATGTATAAATCGACTTTTGTGGATCACAGCACTAAAAGAGTTAAATGAGTTATATCAAGTGCCTTATTTTTGGTAGTGTAAAAGGGGATATGTACATGCACTCTACCAGCACTGTGTAGAAAGAGATATGTCTGCAGAAAACAGTAATGGTGTTCACTTGAGGAATCTGAAACTCACAACAAAATGTGTAAAAACATCAGAGTGTTATTCAAAGCTATTTTGATATTATTGATGGCATTTATTGCCACTCTGCATGTAAAACCAGTAGATATGTGAAGTGTTATTGTCAGTAAAACTTGGAGGGTGTGTAAGCCTACAATAATAATGTCTCGAGGAAATAAGATAGTGGAAATCTGTTTTCATATCACCTCTTGTAAGAAAAATTTCATATTCAATATTATTATATAGATTTGTGACATATTAAAACATTCATAAGTAGGCCTACTAATAAATTTTATGTAGACAAAATATGTTTCCATCATAACCTATTATAACAAGTCCCGTGAAAAAACAACATTGATAATGTGTCATTATTTTATCAGACATTAAAAGTAATGTTTCTGAAATACATTTAGTTTTAAAGAAATAACAATTTTTGTTCATTTAAAGTACACATTAATTTCACATTGAATAATGTAAATAAACATGTGTACGTAACATGCTGTTTGTTTGCCTGAAATAGCTTTGTGAATACTTTATTTCAATGTTTGTTTTTTATATAAATTAATTCAAGTGTGAGATCTTTAACATTTTAGCAGGAATCACTTAAAAACATTACTGCAAATTTTTTCTAATGGGGAATATTGTACATTACGATACCATTACTAACAACGTTACAAAAGCTGTCTTCATTCTGTAGAATCACGGGTTTGTTGTAGATACGATTATGGTTTTGAATGTGTGCCATTTAAACAGTAAATATTGTAGTAAGTGTTCCAGTAGTTACAGACAGAGAGTTTGAAAGGTGTTTTCCATAAAATAAGTAAATGTCTGCAGTATATTAATACATTTTTTAGGTGGTGATGTGGATAATTCTAGTACCATACAACAGGAAATAAGAGATATTGACTTGCAGCGCGATGCACTAAATCAACCCAATACCATGCTAGAAATTGACAATTATATAGACTATGTTGTGGAGGCTGAACATCCTGCATATGCAAACCTAGAACCCTTGAACACAACATATGGTGGGACGGATGTTAGTGAAGAAGAGAGTAATTTACCTTTGTCAGTAAACACTGAAGCTCTTAGTGCCGGCAATTTTGATAGGGACGTTACACGTGCTAATGATATTATATCAATAGAGTGCAGTTTGGAAAGGAATCCAAGTACTTTTGAAGAAAGTGAAGCAGAAGAGGCATCTACAAGGAATGGAACAGTGAGAAACAGAAACAATGAAAACAGTGTCGGTCTACTCACAGTTCACGAAGATGTCAGTACTACAGCATGAGCTCTGGTTAGCAGAGGAAGAAAATGTGATGTAAAAGGTGACACAAGGAACCAGTAGGAATAAGGGCGAGGAGTACAAAACCAAAACTGGCAAAACCGTACCGAGGAGACAATCAACAGCTCTAAGTGTTTGTTGACTGGAATGCAATGAAAAGGTTGAACAATATCGGTAACAACTCTTCAAAGAATATTGGTCCATAAAGTGATGGTAAGTGAAGGGCATCGTACATTGCAAGTTAAATTGCAGCGCAAGAGACAAAAAACACAGACCACGAACCAGTGATCCTAACAATATGCATTATCGTCAGGTGACTGCAGTATACACTGTTCATGTCGATGGACAGACCATTAAGGTTTGCAAGAAGTGTTTCCAGCAGATTTTTGATGAGAGTAACAAATTTATTGAGACAATATTATCAAAGAAGCGAGCTTCCATATCTGGCATTATTCAAGATGACATGCAAGAAATTCATTCTGCTATGAACAAAACTTCAGATGATCGTCTGAAAAGTGCTCATGATCATCTACTGTCATTACCATCATACGAAAGTCATTACACATGACGAGATTCTTCAAAAAAGTACCTCCCTTCACATTACTAAATTTCACTTTGTTATGAAGAATATAAGAAAACATGTTCCCATACACAACCAGTTAGCATGAACATCTACAGACATCTTTTTCATGAAATGAAACTTTCTGTAAAAAAAAAAAAAACACATAAAGATGCATGTCAGACCTGCGATCGGTTACATATGGAAATCAAGATGAGCAAAATAGAGAATGATGTTATTAGCAGTCAACGGCAGCTTATACTTCATCAGGAACTAGCTGGCAAGGCATATAATGCCAAAGCTCATGATCGCAGTGTATCTAAAAATTATCCATCAAAGAACAAAGTAACATTTGATCTTCAGCAGTGTCTTTCTACTCTATATCTTCAGAGCCCTCTATGTTTTTATAAACGACAGTTATGGGTATTCAATCTCACCATCCATGACTATAACGAAGGTCAGGGTTATTGTTTTAAGTGTGATGAGAGTGTTGCATCTCGAGGAGGAAACGAGATTGTATAGTGTTTGTATAAATACCTGCTATCACTTCCCCCATCAATGACTGAAGTGACAAAGTATAGCTTATACATGTGGGGGCCAAAACAAAACCAGCCATGCAGCTGCAATGAGTATGGTAACATTGCAAGATTCCCCAACACTAAAAGTCATAGATAATAAGTTCCTTACACCAGGACACACACATATGGAAAGTGAGTGTGACCATAGCATGATTGAAAAAATGAAACAGAGATACAGCAATCCTATAGAACATCCTCATGATGGGATTATATTGGTTAGAGTAGCAAGCTAGAAACGACCATTCAAGGTGCAGGAAATCAAAAGAGAAGACTTCTTCGCATTGTCGGGTATTTTGAAGACCATTACATATAAGAAAGTTCGATTAAAAGAGAGAAAAGGTAAACTGGTGAGACATATAATAGCTCCACTTCGTATCACAAGATGTAGGAACATTGCATTTTAAAACGACACTGGAAGAGGTGGAGCCATTCAGAAGCGTGGACTTCAGGAGGAGGACACTGAGCTACTTTCATTTGAAGCCGACATTAGCATATAATGGGTCTGTGGCTATTAGCTCTGAGAAAAAGAAAGATATCTTGCAGCTTCTACCATTTATATCCGAGGTGTTTCACGACTTTTATAGAAATTTCAAGAGCAGTGCCATAGTGAAGAGTACACTTCCTGATGAGAATGAAGATGAAGAACATAATGAGTGATGCATGGGACAATGTTAGGTTTTATTGGCTTCGTTTGTGGCAGTGGCTTCTGAAAAAACTGTGCTGTATAACTCAGTGAAAGTGAAAAATACTAACAATCTGTTGTACTGGAATATTTCAAACGGCAAGTCAGTAGTATGTCGCAAAAGAAAAACATGTGACAAAGGTTTATGATGAAATGAGCATTGTTCATATTAGTTACATTCTTAGTGCATAATTGTGTTATACTTACTAAGGACAACCAGAACATTTTAATTAGTACACTGTTACTGTCACTAAGGACAACAACTAAGAAACAAATATTGTGCCGAATGAGGTAAGTCACATTCTAGCATGTGTCCAATGAGATAAGTCACATAAAATTAAGAATAATAATTTATTTTTGGCTTCAATTATGTAAACCTAAAGGAGAATGCCAATGTAGATTTTTACAGTTTTTATTTCACAAAAGAATTCATTGTCAAAATATAGAGACAGTTTAAATTCAAATTCTGGAAAATCTGCTCCTGGTCACTTATCACCTTTTACACTGCAACCCAAGAATTGATACTGCCGTCAGCAAAATTCTAAGTCAGAGCAGTCTTTTTTGTTTGGTTCAGTTCTCTGGTCTTTGTTTACTGAACAGGGTGGGGAGAACTTGCAGACACAATCTCTGATTCTAGATCTGATGGAACGGCTTTTATGTCAAGGCTGTAGTTCATGTTACAAGTTACATTTTCATGTTTTCATAAAGAAAATGATATGATATAATACCTGGTATAAAAGTCAAGTTAAAATAATAAATATACTGTGAAGGACATCAGGACCCTTTTTTTGTAAGTTCTGAGGCTCTACTGTCCATAAGCTTAGAACAGGTTTGTAAATAGTAGTACGAGAGAGTCATTCCTCATAGATGTGTCATCTCACCTCATACCCTTTCTTATCACACACACATAGAGATAGAGAGAGACAAAATAACATCTGGCAGTGAAACTGTATTAAAGGGGGAGGGGCATTTCAATGAGCTGTAGCTGTGGAGTAATGACGCCGCAAGGTTGATGGGGCAAAGGCTATTACAGTGTAATCAGTTTTGTGCAGCAGCCAATTCCGTCTGTGTATCCACCCAACCCCCTTCCCTGGCTGCCTTCATTTTGTGAAAGTGTACATTTTCACTTAAGGTAGTTCACGAGGAGTTACATATTACATTGTTTGAAGCAAATAATTTAATACGCATGTGGATTTTATTGCTAGTATTTTCCGAGTAATAAAAACATTTGAAACATGACAAATACATTGCAGAAGTAAATTAGCAATGCCTTATCAAACCATATTGTTCATATTTGAGCATTAACAGTCACAGATATATCATACCAGTCAAGTGTCTTGGGAACTATGCAGATTGTTAATGCCACCCTGAGTGAAATTCACCCCATCTGTGAACGACACTTGGACAATGTTACATATAACTAGACTATGTGCCAATTGTTACATTATTGTGTACGTGTAAAATATTCTTCTCCTTTGGATCAGTTCTCCAAAAAGTATTTTAGTCCTATATGTGGTTGTTACAAATACTTAATTTGTGGGACTAAAATATTTTTTGTAAGACTGTTTCAAATCTGAAAAGTTTTAACATGTTTTACTGATACCTTACAATTGGTGCACAGTCTGCTGATTCATAATGCCCTCCACTTAGCAGCAGAACTTTCGATTTTCATTTAACCAGGGACCCACATGTACAGTAGAATATTGATTATCAGTGATTTGATTGTCAGATTTGTGGATTATTTTTGATTTACTGATCAAGCCAGGGTTTACTTTTCCAATATAACTCTCCTGTGCACTTGTTCATGTGAGAATGATGTGAATGCACACAATATGGTCAGACATACCATTATTCTTGACTGCTAGTTTGCTACCAGTTCTCTTACACAAATATGTTGCATGTTGAATAGTAGATTTCAACCTATAGTAGCAGTTTTACATGTTCTGAGTTCTGAATCATGTCAGAAAGTGCACAAAAAAGAAAGCGAGGGGTATTAACCATGGTAAAATAAAAATTTTAGTAAGGTTTCAGTGCGGGAGAACAATTGCAAGACTTGCAAAGAAGTATAAGGTGGGAAACATTACAGTAACAACATCATCAGAAATTATAAAATATTCAGTTTGGAACAGCAGACATTTCCAGTCACCAACCTCACACATGCATACACACTCTTGGCTGTATTAATGTTATTGAAAAAAAGTCATGAAAAAGTGAGGTTGATAAAAGTGGCAAAAAATATGGCAGGCTTCTTTCTAATTAGTTTTCTATTCTGCGGTGCTACTAGAGCAAAAATCACAACAAAAAGATGTCCAGCTATAATTAAGTCCCGTCAGCCAAGGACGTAGCATTGGGAAGTTAACAACTGCAGTTAAAAGTGGCACAAGTCACGAAGTTTGGATTGATTGGTAATGTCATTTTTAAAATTAACTTAACAATGATTCCCAGCAAGTTTTTCCAAGCAACTTTTATAAGTCCTCAGCCCTGAACCAACCACATTTCTAAGGTTGCTATCTGCAACTTGTGTCTCATTCTGCAAATGTAAAAATTAAATTTATAGTAGTTCTTAGGGTAAAACTAATGAAAATGTTGCTTCAGTTGTAGAACATCAGTGGGTAAAAAAAAAAGGTTCCACAAAGCTGGTAAGGCATTGCAAAAAGAAGCTCATTTATTAAAGCACATTTTAATAGCAATATTAATAATTGTAATGCAAATGTTGTTACAGTAGGTAACAAAAATTCAGTGAGAATAAGAATTTAATGATTCTAAACATAACAAACGGATAAGCATAAATGTCGATACAAACCTTATTTCTTCTGCAACACGTATATATGTGCCCAAAGGTACAACTAGACCCAGATGAGCTCGCAGCCTACAGTTTGTTGGCCCACAGTGAGGCCAAACATGAGTGCCTGCTTCCATTAAACTAAATTTCACTTGTCCTCTACGACAATTCCGGGAAGCAGGGAAACTTTCTATCAACTGGCATGTTCGAGGAACTTTTTCACAGTTTTTGTTGATTCGGTGGCCTGCAAAATATTTACATACAGAAAGTTAAAACTAAACAGACAAAATAAAAACATTTAAAGCATTGGAACTACTTTTATTAAAAATTTAATTTGATTGTTTTGGTTGTGGTCCTTGTGGTTTCCTGTAACTTAAAAAACTACAAGAAAAAGTGAGACTAAGTGCATGAACTTATTGTGTATGAGCATGTATAAATAAACATGCGCATGTGCACTATGTGTACTTTTTACTTTAAAGCAACAAATATTTATTTCATAAAAATTACATTTTTCTGAAAATTGTTCACAAACTTTAAAACTTAACCTAAAGCCAGGATTACACAGTTTGCAATATTCCAAAAACATGCACTGGATCAATGATGTAACAACTGAAAATTCTTACACATGTCCACCCCAAAAATTGGTTTATAAAACAGAGGCGGTAAGATATGGGATTGACCAAAGGACCATGTATACAGGATAAGCAAAATGCCACACAGAAATGAAATGTCACAATGAGTAAATCGAAAACTATGCAGCAATTCTAATCAACGGTAGCAGTTTTCTTGCATATGGTATCCTGCTGTATTATTCACCCTAACTAAGCAACATGGTTGTTGCCAAACCTTGGCTGGATGTCACGTGCCAACTCGTCATGTCTTACAATCATTTGAAGAGGACAATCTATGGAGGTCTAGTGTGCTACAGGAACATACACACACTATGTAGGCCTAGCGACATAAGGACACACATTATCTTGCTCAAAGATTGGTTCTTGCAGTGCATCAATATATGGTCAGAGAGTAGGACTGATGTCACAGATGCACAAAACATTTGTCTGCTCACCTGAATGAATACTAGAGACCATCACAGAACTTGTTGTTTACTGTCCATATATCATGTGAAGAGAGTGAACAAAAATTGATTGTTCCACTCATCTGCATATATATGAGCATGAACAAAGTCATAACTTTTTCAAGACAGAAAATTTCTTATCACTGAACATCAATGCTCTATATTTACCCCATTAAACACACTCTCCAGACACCATCAGAGACATTCACAGTGATTAACAGGTGTCAGGGTAAACATATTAAAAAAACATGGGAAAACATGGGATAATAAACCTACCTCCACCAATTAAATTTACTATTTGTGCAGACACATGAAGGTCACTGTTGTGTTATTTGTTATACACTCATTTCATTGCATGTACACCTCCATTATATATCTACCATCACCGTTGATCCAGCATTACCAACTCCTCTACCACAACTCATATTTACCTACATAACACGAATTACTTAACGCTACATCTCCCTGTCTTTCTTTCCTTCTGCAAGGGTTCTTACAAACACCCACTACACTTTTACAAGTCCAGTCTTCTCAGCGGTACTATTCTGAGTTCACTCCTACTCCTGCTGTCTGCTTCTCCTTGCTCTTCTACTGGAAATTCTCGAAAGGGCGGGCACCCTACTTTGCTGCCTGATTCCTGATGCTCATTTTCGGAAGATTCTTGTACTTGTGGTTCCTCCTAAGTGTCCTCCACTGGAGATTCTCGACCCAATTGTTGCTCTCTTCTCTCTCTCGGTTCTCTTGACAGTCCTGGTCGGTTGGTATCTGGTCCACTGACTCTAGTAGCTGACCTCACTCTTTTTGCAGTCTCTCCTTGTTCTTCTGGCGCTTTCATTAACAGCCGGCGATTCCTCCATAAAGTGGCAGACTCTGATGACACCCAATATGACCTGAGAAATTTGGCTGGTCCTTGTACTGTACCATATCACTTACTGTCTGGTATCCATACCTGCATGCCAGATGGTAAAGCTTCTAAGTCTTTAACCCCATGCCGTCTATGAGGGGTGCATCACATTCTCGAATGGACCTCAAGATTTCCTGCTCCCATCGTGGTTTCAACGTGACGTTATGTTGTTCGCAGCTTTCGCCCAAATAATAATTCCGCCAGTGAAAACCCTGATTCGAGCGGTGTCGATAGACAGGCCAGTAACACTAGCTTTGAGTCTTGGGATTTTGCCAAGACCTTTTTTGCTTTTGCCCCCGCCCTTTCTGCTGCTCTACTGGCCTGCGGAAACCATGGGCTCGACGTGACATGGCGAAATCCATATTCACTGGCAAATTGCCTCAACTCTTAGGATGTAAACTGTGTCCCACCGTCACTGTGCACAGCCTCTGGTACACCCTGTTGAGCAAAAATATTCTGTAGTCGCTAGATCACAGCTTCCGCCGTCAACCGGTCCAGGCATACTACTTATAGGTGCCTGGAGAAGTATTCTACCATAACCAAATAATGTACTCCCTTCAGTTGCATTATGTCCACAACCACTTGTGCCCAAGGTTGCTCTGGTAGCGGTGTTGGCATCAGAGGCTCCGCACATTGTACCCTACTCTGCAAACATTGCTCGCAGCACTCGACCATCTTCTTGACGTCTTGAGAAATGTGTGGCCGCCACACAGATTCCTGCGCCCGTCTACGGCATTTTACAATTCCCATATGACCCTAATGCAATCTGTCCAACATTTTGGATTGTAGACTTCGCGGAATGAATACATGTGTTCCATTCATTATTAATCCCTGTTGGAATGTCAGCCGATCTCTATATGGCCAAAATGCTGACATTTTTCCAAACCCATGTAGGATTTCTTCCTTTACTGCTTGTGTGTGTTCATCGTTGTACTGGGCCAGCCGTATTTCTTGCAGGCACGAGTCCGTAAATGGGGCTGCCTCCAGCACCACATTAACAAACAGCTCCTCTTCCAGCTCCTCTTGTGTAGTGACTTGAAATTCAAATATTGGCGCCCTTGAAAGGGTGTCAGGAATGCACAGTTACTTAACCGAGACATGCACTACTTTATAGTCAAAGCACCCTAGGTGCATCCGTATTCTCTGCAGCCTCGCAGTAAGGTCCGCTATTGGTTTCCTAGATAGCAGCATTACTAGCGGTTTATGATCTGTCACTAGCGTTATTCTGCTTCCTAGTACGCAATCTCTGAATTTTTCACATGCCCATGTGGCTGCCAGGGCTTCTTTTTCTACCTGCACATACCGTTTTTCTGCATCACTCAGACTTCTGGATGCATTGGCGACTGGTTTCCATATTCCACCCTGACATTGCTCCAACACACTGCCCAATCAATATTATGATGCATCTGCTGCGATCCTTGTTGGTGGCACTCGCGAGTATAATGATAAGGTTGGCTGTGTGGCAATCTCCTCTCTCAGCCGATTTGTCGCCTCTTTTTGTGGTACTCCCCAAATACACTCCACATTCTGTTGTAGCAAAACTCTAAAGGCTGTGTCTTTTCTGCCAGGTTTGGTATGAACTTCCATAAGTAATTCACCATCCCTAGGAATCACCGGAGTTCAGTACTGTTTGTGGGATCAGATATGTTGGTAACTGCCCTAGTTTTATCTGGATCAGGTCTCACGTTCCCTTCGTTCATCACATGTCCCAGGAACTTTACTGTTTGGCATTCAAACCTGCATTTCTCTGCATTGAGTGTCATTCCTTTTTCATGTAGCCGCTCTAGTACTGCCTGCTGCCTGTTATCGTGTTCCTCTTTTGTAGTGCCACACACTAAAATGTCATCGACTTAGTTTATCACTCCCGACAGTCCTTCTTCTATGATGTACATTTGGCGCTGGTAATGCTCTGGCCCCGAACTCAGCCCAAACGGCAGGCTATTAAAATGATATCTTCCAAATTGTGTAATGAAGGTTGTTAGTAGTGCACTAGCTTTAGTGAAGGGAACCTGCCAGATTCCCTTACAGGCATCCAATACTGTGAACCAACTTGCGTCTTTAACTGAGCTAGCGACTACCTCTACCGATGGCAGCTGCAATATCTCTCTGTTCACGAAACGATTCAGCTCTGTGTAGTCTACACACAATCAGATAGTACCATTTTTTTTGGCACCACCTGTATCTACGTGATGACATCCTCCTTTAACATCCTGTCTAATTCTTCCTTAACTTTATCTCTAAGCTGTAGAGGTACACGTCTTGGGGCCATTACTGCATTTTTTTTTGCAGCAATATTGTACTCTTGGTGCAGTTTGTCCAGCCCTTGAAAGACAGCTGAAAATTCTGTTACGAACCTGCTCGCTTTGCTCCTTTCCTCTGCTTGCTTCTGTGGTACCTCTACCGCTTCGAGTACCGACAGAACGTTCAGCGCCTTAATTGCTGGTCGGCCTAGTGATGGGATTTGCTGCCCTTTTACCACATATGTATCTTGTGTCACCCGTTGCTCCCCCAGTGCTAAACACACTGTTGCTGTACCTTCCACCTCAATCTGATTCTTAACTGCACCATATAGTTTCTTCTTTGTCTTACCTAACATTAATCCTAACCTGTCACTTGTATCTTTGCTCATTACCATCACATCAGCTCCCATGTCCACTTTAAATTTGGTCATCCTGCCCTGTACTTGTACCTATACATACCATGGGTGTGAACACACCTCTAAAGCCACCTCCCCCATATAATACTATTGGATAACCTCACTATCTGCTAACCCTTGCACTTTAAGTAGCCTATCTTGACAAGATCTACCCTTGCCCAGTCTTATTACACCAAAAACATATAATACTTTGTGCTGGACACTGGAACACGTGGTGTCCTGGCGAGTTTACACATCTTGAACACTTGCTGCTTCCTTGCCTTTGTTTCCAGCTACTCTTAGACTGATCCCATCTTAAGGTGTCATACCTTTCTTCACTGTGCTCACTTGTTTGTCTGAATTGATTTTTGCTGCTTTTGACACTATCTACACTCGTATGGCTGTGACTGTCTCTTACGAACTACTGCTATCCTTTTACTGCTTCTGCTTGACAAATGCATTTAACTGCTTCCGCTGCATCAATCTTACTATCGATTTGCAAAATTGCTGACAATTTATCATCCCTGACACTTATTACTAAAACCGTCGTTATCAACTTTTCCTTCAAGTCCTTAAATTCACACGTTTCTGCTGCTTTAAACACATCATTAATGAAGACGTCCACCGGCTCTCCCTCCTGCTGGCGCCGCTTAAAAAACTTTACTTGCTAATATAATAAATTTTTCTTGACTGTGAAGAAGTCACTAAATTTCTGTTTGACAATTTTATACTGTTTTGTTTGTTCCACGGTCAGCGAAAATGATGCCACTCGAAACCGCTCAAACCTGGTAACCCATTTATCCCAATCCGTGGGTGTTCTGAAATAGAAATTCTCAGGGGGTATAACCTGAAACTGCGCTGCCATTATTACCGCGCTGAGTGCAGTTGCGTACGCTGACTAATCCACAACAGTCCCGCGCATAACATGTTTATCGTACTGCATGGATGTGACAATATCTTTCGACTACGAGAAATGCACTTGTGTATCTTTACTTCACTTCTGACAGCATGTTGTGTTACTTATTATACACTCTTTTCATTACATGCACACCTCCATTAAATATCTACCATCAACATTGATCCAGCATTACCAACTCTACCACAACTCATATTTACCTACATAACACTAATTCTTCAACACTACAGTCACAGTGGCTCTACCTGCATGTGTGATTGCTGTCCTGTCAGTACAGCATGTAAAATAATTCTGTCTAGGCACTTGAGAATGCATCGTTAAGGCAACGATAGGTTTACACAACGTCAAAATGTTCTGTCTCTCATTTTCTCCAGCACTGATGGACCACACTCCTGTAAAGTGACAATTTTGTGGAACATACAGCAACCCTATCAGCATAGCTCAAAATCACTTAATTTAGGGTTATGACTACCTTCGATTATAAATTTGGTCAAATGACAGAGCAGGAAATTTATATCCTCCACTTACTGTCAGTGTGCCCTCTGCACATTAACAGTTTGGTGTTGTTAAACTGTTAGAGTGGCCACTGTTTACTAAATTTCCTAGTGTTCTATACTGCTTTCCATTAGTGTTTATTGCATACATAGAAAATTCTCTAACTTGGAATTAATGAGGTCAGAGACTGTCCCTGTTATGATCGGTTGATGTTATCACAGTGACAATAAAGACAGAGGTGCTATCAGTAATCAGAAATATGAAACTGGAAAAAATCTGACCACTATAATTTGTATGAGGAAGAGATGTAACAGTGGGACCAATGCAGTATTATTTATCACATTGTAAGGTGGCATTTTTTTACTAGTTTGCTGCCTTTACTATCTTATTGGCATAATACATATAGTTTCAACACAGCAGTATACCACAATTACCTTGGTATTCATATTTACCTTGGTATAATATACACACATATAATAAATCTTTGAGTTGGAATGTGTAAGATTTGGACAGAAATTTTAATATATTTTTCACTATAACAAAACCTTACTGTTTGTAACTATGTTAAAAGGCAAACATTTCAACCAGAAACATGACCAGTGTTGTCATACATTAATAAATGACATGGGAACTAGGAACTGACAAAAGTGTGTCCTGACGTGTTAGGGAAGACTGTTTGCTGAATGTTAATACAGGAGCAACTCAGCTAATATGCCTGTCTGAGTTGGTAGAACACAAAATGTCATGGCTCCTAGGACGTGCTAACACACCTCAAGGTGGCACTGCACACAGAATAGACCTTCGTTCCTTGTTAGGGCCAGGAGCATGCTACACACACGTACACTTGTAAAATAAAATATTATATTGAATGGAGCAATTTACTTTACCCCAGAACAGTACAAGTGCATTTACCACTACGCTATTTAATACAGATGCACCATTTTCTGTGTATCTGAGCGGGCAGGCATGCTAGGACAAGAACATGTGTTGATAATTTTATGTTATGTTTAGCAGAAATAACTTCTTAATAAATCTTAAATGCCAACCTGTAGTAGGCCAACACGTGGTCCAACAAGGCAGAATGCCTGAGCTGGCAGCTAAGTTTTAAACGGAAGCTTGTCATGTTCAGTAAATATGATACAGTGTGCGTGAGGGTGCAAAATATGAAATACGTTATGGTGAAAATTATTTACAACTGACTAAAAACCGGACAACTACAGTAACAGTTGAGACTAACTAGAAGCCTCCCTCACAGAGACAAGACTGGTCCCTACTGCTACCACTGGTAAACTCGGGTGAGCATTGTGTGTGCTGGCCACATGTCGGGCATGCATGCAGCACTAGCATCACTTAATGGCTGAATTCAAATGTATAGTTATGAATACAGTAGTAGGGACAGGAAAATTTCATGAATTCAATGACCTGCATGTCAGAATGCACTATCGTTTGTATACTCGAGCCTCGCTCAATTGTCCATTAACTGATGCTCAATCGAACTGCAGACAATGAATGAATAGATGAGGTTTGAGTATGCACAGGACAGTGGATTTTAACCTGCAGGTCATTGAATTCGTGAAATTATTCTGTTCCTCTCAGCAGCTAGCTACACAGGTGAAGTACATTACAACCTCTCCCCACACTTACCATTTTACTGAAATTCATGTACATATTTTAATAGCTCTTCTTCAATTTTGATAACTTTTCCATGATTTGACACTGCTAAGTGTGTATTTTTGTTTATGCCATTTGCAATTATGGTCTGCACTTTAACTATATTTTTGGTCTTCCACATGATCAGTCAAAGCAGTGGTATCTAATCAATTATCTGCTGTATAACTATTTACTTTTACATTTTATACAACAGAATAATTCACGGAGAAAAAATAAATTAAAGTTAGGCTTGCCACAGATTATTATAGAAAAATAATTAATATCCAATGTCTGGTTTTCATCAGTCTCGCTCAATGAAGCTGAAAAAAAATAATTTTTCTCCCCCATCTGCCTACATGCCCAGAAAATCCAAGCCCTGATGGCTTTT
Organism: Medauroidea extradentata; assembly: GCA_003012365.1. Lineage (NCBI taxonomy): Eukaryota > Metazoa > Arthropoda > Insecta > Phasmatodea > Phasmatidae > Medauroidea > Medauroidea extradentata. Next base: position 3,208 of record PNEQ01042234.1, on the reverse strand, counting down.
CTACATCTCCTCCTCTCATAATCTCAAGTCCTTCTGAACAAGACATCTCCTTTCTTGGCCTATGTGGCACCTATTGACGGCAGCCACGTCCTTTCTTTCCTGAATCTACACTATGTGACAAGGCTGAAAACAAAACATTCTTCCCTCTCACACATTGCTTTCACTTCAAGATGGTGGTCAATTAAACAAAGCGGAACACAGAATCCTGTAATACTAACTTGAAAAATATTATTCTTTTTAGCTAAAAGTTTTTTCTCAGTTATTTCATGCCCAGGATATCAAAAGAGTTATCGAAAGTTCACTATACTTTATTTTGAATATAGTGCTACAGAATTTGCGTAAAATAGTTTATGATTCTAAATAAATGTTAAGCTACTTTATTATTTTGAATATGAAAGGATTTTAGTACTTTTGTGATACATTTAAATAAGAAGTAAATGTTGCCTACACTTTATTAAGATCTTCTTTACAGAGAGAGAACTAGTCAGTGGCAAGTAAGCATATTCAAAACATTTTTTTGAAAGATTACACTGAGGGAAGTGATTTTGAGTAAATTCATGGACATTACTATTGCAGCACTACATCGTCCCAGAGAACAGTGTGAGACAGAAAAGAAACAATGAAAACTAGCCATGATTAACAACAGTCAGATCATAAATAAAAAATTAAATACAAATACATATTAAATCTCATGAGGAATTGTATGGAATAAAAACACAGAAACACAAATAAATAAAATTAAATGAGAAACTGAACAAAATAACAAGGACAACAGAAAAAACATTGGACAACACAACTGAGACAGCATAGACAATTACTGTGACAGAGACAAAATAACACACAAGACTGTTTCACAACAAGGAAGGTATGTCAAACTAGACAAATCAACAATGACGACACAGAACACAAGACTAACGAAATTGAGGTTAAAGTACCGAATGATAGACAATTGTCAGTACTATATACGCACTCTAAGCCATAAAGGTTAAAGGGGGAAAGGTACAATGTCAAGCAGACGACTGGAATACTCAATCGTCAATAAAATCTGAACTACTCATAAAAATTCAATGAGTTTTTTTGCCAAGGAGATATTCTGTCAGCAGACATTTATTTATGTAGCACTATGCGGTAGTATGCTTAATTTGAAGTAAAAAAAATTAAAACGGTTTGCATAAAAATAGGGTTTGAAACCACAAAATCTACAAAAATCTCTACACAAGAGGTTTACGGATGTTAAAATTATTTTCAAATGAAAAAGCAACAGTATTTTAGAAATTTGGTTATCACAGAGGCCTAGATATTATCACAATAAAAAATTATAAAATAACAGTTTTCCATTTTTTTTTAGATTTTGTGGTTTCAAGCCCTTACTTATCTAAAAAACGTGTCGCAGGCCGGGCTCGTGTGCCAAATGTCGTACTCGCCAAGCATACGAGAAACACAAGATAAACCCTTGGAAAATGGGCAACTCTGGCCCACAACAGTACACAAAGTACTCTTCTTTTCGTAACATCGCAGCCTTACTCACCTTTTGACAATTTTCCTGAAACAAATTAGGTTATTAACTTCAGAATTTGTTTCGATACGGTTAATTTGGGTTTATGAAACTTGGCTATGGTTTTAACCAAAAATTATGCAAAATATGACAACCAAATTGACCCAGTATTCTTGATTTATTCTCGAAAAAAATTTCCAAACAAATTTTACAAATCCTTCACGTCATTGCAATACACAAAATCAATTGCTTTGGGCACTCAGGAACACGCAAATTAAAGAATAAATAGAAAAAACATCTAGAAGAAAAGTGACTAAAATTAATTTAGCACTGGCAATGTCCACACGAAGAATACACAGTTCCCACAACTTAATAAGTAAAAAAAGAATATTGGGTGGTGAAAACCATACCCAGACACCCAAACGGCTACACACACAGGTGGAAAAATTAAGTCTGTCCAAAATAGGTTTGAAAGAAAAAAAGACCGCAGGTGCTACCTGTGCATGTTATATTTGCCACTCCCTTTCACTCAAATACATTTCTGGGTTACTGCCCTACACTTCTTCATATTTTCAGCATTATACTCTGTAGCATTGCAGAGCAAGGGTTTTTTCATTATCAGTGAATTAGATTTTTATGTAATCTTTATTTTTTAACATAATATTACTAACTATAATTTCAATGGTCACAGTTCCAGAAAGGGAGAGTAAAGGTGCAGTTCTTTTATTCCCGTATGTTCTAGATTTCAGATAAGGTGTGATGTTTTTTGTTATGGCCAGGTGGGCTTGGTACGAAGTAGAAGCTTTGTTTTTCTATTCGTGTTCTGGTTGTTTCCACAAAGTTTTGGCGTTGTTTGCTGTTATTGCGTAGTTTTTAGTTTTGCCTATGAGAGTTCTAGGTAATGGAACAAATGACGAGGGTCACGTCACCGAGAACCAGCCAATAAGGCCACGGCGTGTGGCATCCCTTCACCTTTCGTTCTGGAAAGTTTAGCCTTTGTCGTGTTAATCAAATTCGTGGAGCAAGCCGGAGAGGACACACGCGGAGCTTTGGCCTAAATTTTTACATGGAGTAAAGCTCGGGAGTGACAGATTTTACATGTACTGTGCCGTTTGTTGGCACATGCTCGTTTGTTTTTATTTGTTTTGTCTAGTTCGTCTATTCGTAGTGGTAACTAGATAATATTTTTTTATTTTGGCAAAATTACTCCACCCCAGCACTGGTTATTTCTTTAATCTTCAGTAAACTTGTAATAATAGTAAACTGCTTATTATTTTATAAAGAAAATTTCAGGTAATTATTTATGTGCAGTTAAGGCAGTGTGGTATACTTATGAAACAGTTCTTGTGTAATACTTCTGACCAACTCTAATCATGATCTGATCATTTTTTGTTTTCAAGTAAATTAAAAAAAAATTTTTTTATTGGTAAAATTAAAATTAAAATACCATGTTTTGAATATTAAAACACGTGTGTGTTTTAAAATATTTTGTTAAGGAAATATTGTTCGATACCATCGAAATACTATTTTGGTAACATCAAGTAGCTACGACTCTATGCTGGCCTATAACCTCTAGGCATTCCTTTGTCTCGACCTTGTTGTCTCTTACACATCATGGCGTGAACATCAACCATACACTTAGTGTTCTTTATCCATTTATAATGTCGTAATCCGACAAGTTTTCCGCCTAGGGTGAGTTTATTCTTTCAATTC